>VYZR01085640.1:0-12549 GCA_013400675.1 Oxylabes madagascariensis
TCCTTTTTTTTTTTAAAGCTTTTCTTTGCATGCCTTAAGTAGTTAAATGCAGTTTGCCTTTTTCTCATTGCTTCAGCAGTGAGTGAGCACCTGCTCAGCACACACCACCTTCCAAGGTACGTTTCTAGAAGTAGTTTTGAAAAATAAGAGTCTTTCAAAACTCCAAAAAAAGCAACAGCATTTCCTCTTCAGAGAAGCACAGTATCAACTGAAAACATGACTCCTGCTAGAGAAGAGGAGCACAGACGGCACTAGATGCTAGATGCAACTACCTGAGAACTGGAATAACAGTGGAATGGGAAAGGCATGGCAAGGACCGGGCTCTCTGTGGCCTTGGACCATCCATCCTTGTGACTTCTGGGGCCACTGTGGCTTCACAAATATTTTAAGCTGCAACTGAAAGCAGTAAGTGCTGGTGTGCCCTGTGACATGAGTTTGAAGCCAGACAGCCCAAGGCTGGCTACCAGCATGGGCTCAGGTTCTGGAGGCCCACAGAGGTCAACAGCCTTTGGTTTCTCTCATTCCGTCTGAAAGGGAAGAGCTGAGGAAAGATGCACGTTCTAGTATGATATGAAACACAGTGGGTCAGAGCCCTGGCTGGTGAACACAGAACTGTCAGACAGTTCTCACACAGATTTCAGCAATTCATCCTTTTAGGCTGCACCCTGTTGCTGCAGGTCACAGGCTAGGTGACACAAACAGGAACAAGTGTCCTTTCCAGACCTACCCTCCATCCCTTCGAGGTGGAGGCTCCTGGACCTCAGGGAGCTGGATGCTGTTTTTTTCCTGGCATGTAAGAGATGGCTACACAGATTGTGAGTTCCCTTATTCTGTCCCCTCCATCACTGGCTCTTGCTTTCCCTGGATGTCCAAGCTTGGAACCAAGCACTGCCTGACGTGTGACACATGGCACTCAGAACGAGGAAGGGGAATGAACATTCAGTCACTCTTTTTCCAGTGACCTCATCACTATGGTTAAAAAGGGGGAACTCAGAGAAGCTTTGTGATCTAATACATAGAAATACCTGTATTCCTTAGAAACAGAGTTTTGAAATGCGTGTGCAATGGCATGCATCATTTACATGGACAGATGCCATGACTTGTTGCTCAAATCAGGTCTCTGCATTCAGAAATTATTTGCTAATCGGGTGTCTGTTCATGCGTGGATTCACATTCCCAGTGCGTGTTTGCACTTGCCACGGTGACTCCCTGCAGGAATCAGGCACACCTTGTTTGTACACCCTTACCCAGACAGTTGCATATTTGGCATGACTGTGCAGTCCAGAGAGCATTTATGAATGAATTAAATCACATAACAGAATCAAATGCTTGGGGAAAGGACAGGCAAGAAGCAGCTGTGCTTTGTATCACTCAAATACATATTTTCAGGATTAAAAATACAGAGGATTGGCATCTTCCAGCCTCTCCTCAGCACACTCTGTTCAGCATTTCCCCCTCTGGATGCTAAATGGAAGAGCTGTCAGAACACAGTTACCTGCAGCATGGGAGTTAAACAGGAAAGTCTCTGCATGCGCTGAGCTAAACTGGCCTAACTAATTCTAGTATCATAATTCTTAAAGCTACTATTGCCAGCATTACTTCTAGGTATCCAGCTCATTCCATCAGACTGTTCTCAGCCAGCCTGAGACTCAGACTGCCTTCTCAGCCAGCAGTCCTTCTCAGAGCCACTCACTGAAATTACAGATCACTTAATTTCAAAACCAATTAAATGTAATTAGAGGAATTTCTACAATCATTCCCTTTATGGGGCACACAGGAATGATCTGTAATTCATCACCACTGGTGGTACCCCTGAAAAGGATGTGAAAGACTTTCTAAGAGGAAAAAAAATTCCATCAAGACAAATTTGCTTCCTTTTTTTCCTTCTTTTATCTAGGGAAAGCACCTAACACAAACACTGGGTCTTCTGTCGAGTGCAGGGGAATTTGGAGTGTATTTCTGGCTCTGTGTCAGACAAAGGCCTGGGGACCTTTTGGCCACTGCCAGTGAAACTCTGAGGTGACACAGCAAAGGCAGTTGGAGAGCTGTCAGTGTCACAGGATGACTCCAGTTTGTGTCCCAGCTGGCTCAGTGGAAAGTAGCAGGTCTGGCCCTTGCCTGGCTGTGGCCAGCAGTGAGCCTGACATGACCACAGGCAGTGGGCAGGATTTTTCACAAAATACCTCTGTCTTAAGAACTTGGGTCCACGTGTCTCCCCTTCCCAAGCACCATAGCTCACACTGAGCTCATCTGCATCCCCAAAACCCCAGTGCCCCTGGGCTGCCCCCACAGCCCTGCTACTGGAATTCAAACTCGATGAATTCAGCACAAATACTCTGAATTTTCAAAAGCAACCAGAAAAGCTTTGTGATCCAGTGAGAGCTGACTTACACCCACGATCCTAAGGCTGGCTGCCTTGCCCAATCTCACCCTTGTTTCAGAGGAAGGTGGCCCTTCCCGAAGAGAGGCTGGAGCTGGGCCAGTGCCAAGGACAGAGATCAGATGTTGTGATGGTGGTTCTCAGCTCCTCACCTGCAGAAAGGAGTTTGAAAGGGAGAGAGAAAATCACTGGCCAAGAGAGAGCAGGGCCTCCTGTGGTGGGTTTGGGGCAGCTCTTCCTGCTGCAGCATCAGCATTCCCACCTGCAAGGGTCTGGAAACGGTGCACTGGCCTATACTGGTACAGCAGCACTTGGAGCTTCCCTGGGTGGGCAGGCACTGGTATTACTTGAGGACAAATATCTGTGGATTATTTAACTCAAACGATCACATACACTTCACGCATTATTTTCCATCACTCCCCACATGAATCCCCTTGCTCTGCCATTTAGCAATTGCTGGCAGACAATTTCTGGGAGACAGATATTAAACTTTGGGGCTAAACCCAAGGTAAACTACATTAGCCCTGAAAGGAGATTTTTCTGTCCATCAGGCCAGATTCTTTTCCACACTGGTTTCACACAAGCACAGCAGTGACCCATGCTAGGGACTTAGCTGTTCCTTCAGCGAGAAGAGCTTAAATCCAGTATTTGTATACAAAGAAAATTTGGGGTTTCTGTGTAACACAGAGTACTGCTGCCACATGCCTGTGCTTTCATGCAGATTTTTCCTGAATGTTTTGCAGTGCTCTTTCCTATTTTGATAAAAGAAAGTTACTTTCAAAAGTAAAGGCTTATGATTTCTGGTGATCTAAACAGATGTGACTTGACAAAGGGGTCCATTGTAGGGCCATGTTAGTGCTTTATTTTTTAATGATGAAGGCTGTGGTTGTTTGTTATGGTGGGAAGTAGTTTCCCTTCCAGATAGCCCCTTGAGAAATTCATGAGAGAAAATCCAGACTGTGAAAAGTATGGCTTGAGAGGAATTTGAAACAACATGACAGGGGCAGCAAATCATCATGAAAATCCTATTAGAGAAAGCCTGGGCTCATGCCCACCTCCAGCCCCCCATCCCAGGTGAGCTGTCTGGCTGTGTCTGTGCCACGACTGTCCCCGGCAATCAGAACCATCAGTCAGGCAAAGCTGTCTGTCTTTCTGGAGACCCACAAAGCAAGGCTGAACTTGCCCAGAGGAGGCTGGTCTGAGCCAAAGACAAAACAATTCATGAAAGAGTGAAACCACGGGTCAAGGTAAGGAGGGAAGAACTGGCAGCAGAACCCGCTGCCATTGCGCAACTCTGGCTTAATCAGACACAGATACAGATGCAAACCATCCGTGAAGGCTTCAGAGAAGTTTACATTTCAGTGGAGTTTCACAGCTGGACAGGGATGGCTTCACATGCAAAGCTGATTTCTCCAGGGTGCAGCTCTGGAGAGGGGTAACCCCTGTAGTGCCTCTGAAAAACTCCGGTTTCTGATCTGTGAACAGTCTTGTTCCCCTTCCTCACAGGCTTCTTTCCATGCACATGCTGAAGTGCTCTGCTCTACTGTAATTCAAATACAGTTCAATAAATTTCAGTTCTCATTTAAGACTTCATTTTTGAAGATAGTAGAATAGCTTGGGTTCATGTCAGAACAGTTTTAAGGCCTCCAGCACCAAAAATAATCTGTCATAAATCTAAAAATACCAGCTTTTCAGGGAGGAGATGTGAGGTGCCAAGACATTTCACACACAGACACAATAGTGAGATTGGGCTTCAAGCTCCATTTGCATTTTTTCCATGGTTACCTGATGCTGGACCCAGTAACTTGAGCCGAATCACCTCGAGGGGTTTTATCTAATAGTCACCCCCAAGCAGGGTCTCATGGCCCTCAGCAGAGCCCATGTTTCCCTGCCTGCTGCAGAGGTGATTCTAATGGCAGGATCTCCACCCAGAACACCACACTACAAACTTTTGTATGGTGCCTTTCCGGAGCTGAGCCACAGCCATGGCTGGATCTGGCCTCACACGGCACATGGGGAGGAAGATAAGCATGAGCACAATGAATCCACAAAACTGCCAGAGTGCAGGAAATTGGCCAATTATCCAGCCCTGATTTTTAGCAGAGACCATACAAAGAGATCTTTATGGATGGGAAGATCACAGAAAAGGAGGGAGAGGTGACTATTAGGGAAAACAAAAGTGTGGTGAACTATGAGTGAGTATTTATGACCATCCTCTGAAAGATTGTTCCTAGCCCAGCTTATAACTATTGACTGAATGTCAGGATTATTTAGGAGAACTTGCCAAAATAAGCAAAAAAATTAGTAAATAAAACTGACAATGCTTCTAAATCAGAGCAGCTTTGTGTGGTGTATGGACTGGTGTCCTTGCACACCATGGGGCCACAAAAGGGATGGGGGCAGGAGTGGTGAGCGCATCTCTGGCCATCAGCTGGCCCCTCTCACTAATATTCCTGTAGAACCACTGGCCATGGCATTCAGTGTCCATCAAACCTCAACACATGGATTTAGAGCGGAGTAGAATGTGTCAAAATTGGTCAAAAGGGATAGAGAGGAGGTGGTGAAGCCCAGCACCCGGCAGAGATACAATGGCTCTGTGGAGACAGGCCCTCACTTACACTGCTGCTGGGCTGAAAAAATTATCACAAAATACCCATTGAAGAATTCTTTTTCCTGTCTGATTTTGTAAACACAAGTTCAGCACAGGAGACTCCATGGGATAAGATGGTTTTGATGACTTCCAGCTGCACATACACTCTGCAGACTCACTTCCCAAACAGCCCATTATCACTGTGCAGGCAGTTCATTTATTTGCTGAGAATTCTCATTTAAAAAAACTAATCAGGCAGGATTTATTTCCCTCTGATAAGGCACAAGAGGGCACGGTGAAGGGTCTGGCTCCTGCTGGTTGTCAGGCTCCTTGTCTGGAGGTTAATGTCAAGCTGACACCAGAGCAGGGCTCTGACGTGTCCCTCAGCCCCCATCTCCTGGGGGTCTGTCTCTGGAAGCTGGGACTCTGCCACCAATGTTTTCCCAGTATATGAGAAGAACCAGCTCGCTGCCTTGGTTTCTCCAGGAGTAAAAGTGAGATATTCCAGCCAAGCAGCCAAAAGGATGCAAAGGTGGGAGTCCACCACTGTCAGGAACTGTGTGAGGCCTTAACCGAATACAGCATCACATCCCAGAGCACCTGGAGCTGCCACAGGAGGATTTTGGGACAGTAGATTAGGGCTTGAACAGACAAACTAAAGCTCTTCTCCCTGCACTGGCCCAATGATATCATTGTGGGGAAGCAATACCAGGACCTGCTGCAGGGCTCAGCCCACTCTTGCTTGGGAAGGAGCAGTGAGTGGGGCAGAGCTCCCCAACAGGGCCCGGATCCATGGAGAGCCGAGATCATCACTGGCAGATGTATCTTCCTCAGGGCTCCAAGATCTCTGTCAGACAGCAGAAAGCAACTGGAAGAGAAAGAAAGAAAAAAAAGAAAAAAAAAAAAAAAAAAAAAAAAAAAAAAAAAAAAAGAAAAAAAAAGAAAAAAAGACTAAAAGAAAGCCTGTATTTGAAATATATTTTGTTTTCTTTAAAAAAATCCAGGATCCCATCCAGCTTGAAAGAGGAGGTGAGCACTGAAAAACACTCTTTCTTTTTTGCATTAGTTCAATAAGAAAATAATTTAAAAAATATATTCCTCTGAGGTTCTGATACTGCCTCTAGCCCCCACCTTTGGCAGGCTGGGAACAGGTCACAGGTAGTGTTCTCATCCTTGGCCCAAAGCCCCTCTCCTTAATCCTTTCCAGCCTGCACGGGGATCTTCCTTCCCCACACCCCCTCCTGCAGCGTCCTCCATCCAGCATTTCAGTCCTGGCACAGTGGCCCCTGCACCCTCTCCTGGGGGACACCTCTCTCTGCCTCAGGGGTTTGAGCTTTGTGTCCCTCCGTCTCTGAAAATAGAAATATCAGTCTCACAGCCAGCTTGGGGTCGAACCAGGGGCTTTTTGGGGTAATGACAACCCCTAACCATCAGCAAGGACAGGAAAATGAAGTCCAGGGGCCTGGAGACAGGGGGCCCAGTGGAAGGTGTCCCTGCCTATGGCAGGGGGTGGAACTGGATGATGTTTAAGGTCCCTTCCAAACCAAACCAGCCTGAGATTCTATGAAAGAGCAGCCAAGAACTTTTCTCAGTCCTGCTAGAGTCTGAAGACTCTCAAACGAAGTGCTGCTCTTTACCAGCCACCAACGCTCCCCAAAAAAGCTTGAGCAGTTAATTCCCGTCAGGGCTGGTGCTCTCTGCCCACAGCACAAAGGGGCTGGTGTATAACGATCTCTCACTGTAGCTGCCATCCTGCAGTCAGGGCTGTGCCTGGCACCAGCCAAGGGGGCTCTGCTGCAGTTCCTGAAGACACAAACTCGCCCCCCACTTTCTCTTGGCTGCACTGTCTGTACAGGTTGAAGCGTGAAAGGCTGACTGCCAAGTGTTATTGTGTGAAGCCATTTTCCATTTAAAGCTCTTGTTTTTTATGGCTTATAAGTTCCCATTCCCCGCCTCCATTCCTTTGGGTTGGGATTTGTCATGCTTGTTCTTAACCCAAGGGAGAATTTCTTCAGGAAAGTTCGATGGTATAAGTAGCAGCAATTCCTCATCTGGCTTTCGTCATGGAAGATAACAGACATTCACAGAAAGTCGCTGCCTCTGCAAGGGAGGCAGCAGCAAGAACTTCTGCCCCCAGCCCGGCACAAGCTCAATCCCACGTGTCCCAGGGNGCATGGAGGGACAGAACACAGGGAATGGCTGCAGGCAGGGATGGATGGGATATTGGGAAGGAATATCCCTTCCCTGGCAGGGTGGGGAGGCCCTGGCACAGAGAAGTTATGGCTGCCCCTGGATGCCTGGAAGTGCCCCAGTTGGACATCAGGGCTTGGAGCAGCCTGGGACAGTGGAAGGTGTTCCTGCCAGGGGTGGCACTGGATGGGCTCTAAGGCCTCTGATGACCTAAGCCAGCCTGGGAATCTATAACTCATAACCAGAGCCAGCTCTGTTGGCCATGCTGATACAAACTCCCTGTGCACTCCAACACTGCTCCGTGCCAGCTCCCATGAAGCAGAAGACATAAAGTAACTTTTTGATAAGTAACTTTTTGATCAAACAAACAAACAAAGAAACAAAGAAACAAAGAAACAAAAAGCAAAGAATGTAGCGGCAGACAACTAATGTGTTATGATTGAAATTTCAAATAAACAAATATGTGCAAAAATGAGTACTGTTGAGTCCCATTCTGTCCCACCTGCATCCCACGACACACACTTCCCTGTGTGCTTCCCAGGCTGAAGTGAGGCAGAAAGGCATCAGCATCCATGGAAAATACAGTTTTGAACATCCCAATTTTGTTTGGTTTATCTCTTAACCATAATATTTATATTAATGCTATTTATTCTAATTTATTTTCATTTAAACATACACACAAGAGTAAAATAAAATCAGGTTATTTTAAAAACAAAAGCCACAGAGCAGATAAGGAAGATAGATGACATCTTTCCTGTGGAGAGATGGCTGGGGGTCACCAGGCACTGACACAAGAAACAGAAGTTTGTTTCTACACCAAGGAACAATAAAAAGGCCTTTAAACATTTTGACAAGGAGTTGTGAAGGCAAAGTAGGAGGTGAACTCCGCAGGAAGGAATGATTCCTCACTCTTCCACCTAGGCACAAAAAAAAACACACAAAAGAAACATAAAAACCCACAACCCTGTCTCAGTTCTGTAGGAAAAAGTCTTTTTCATGATCTGAAACAGCATGTTGCTTTTTCAGATCCTTTAATTTATTTACCAAACACGGCATCTCCCCACAGATTTTAAGGTTAATCACATCAGTCCTTGTTCTGCTGTCACACCCCGAAGAGCCATTAAATCCCCAGTGGCGGAAGGATGTACCATGCTGGTACCTGGGTCATCCCAATGATTAATCACAGGATTTCTCAGTGAGCCATTACCCAGGAACGGCCAGCCCCAAACTCTCCCCTTCTGCAGCTGAAAGGGCCAATCTCAGATGAAGCAGACAAAAAGAAATGCCAAAGGCTGCTTACAGCAAGAACTTAAACCTTGCAGGGGACTCCTGGGACTCCAAGGGGAAACACAACCCAGCCCCATGGTAAAGGTAAACTCAGGCCAGGTAAAGCAGGGAATGACTGGGAAAAATGGGCCAATCTGGGGCAGCTTCTCTTCTGGTCCAGTCGTATCGTGACATTCCACTGTCTCTTACTGTCGCAGAAGCACTTTTTTGTTCTCACCTTCTCAGGAAGGTCAGGACTCTGCAGCTTGCAGGCTACACCTGTCTCCTCATACTCTCTCTTTTGACTTCATCCTTGTGCTTACAGAATAAATTCCACAGGGAATTTATCTGCCTTTTTGCCCTGTGCTTGTGCTTCACTCTCCACATTGCTACTACCCTGCTACCAGCAGTGTTCCCCAGGAATGGAGGACTGGCTCCATCAGCCCCTGCAGGCTGGGGCAGGCCCCTCAATTGCTGGGTGCTCACTGGTTTCCTAGGGATAATGTGGAAAGGAAGCAGAAATAACTCAAGGATACACCCAACTGGCATCATCCAGGCAGACCCAGCACAGGCTGGAGCCTTGTGCTGAAGAAAGATCAGCCAGTGATGGCCACATTGCTGAGCCAAATTTTCCTTATTTAAACCAATTCCAGTTACAGGTCACAGACAGGAAATCCAGACTGCTCCCACAGCCTGATGCTGCTCTTCACTGAAGAACTTCTGTGACCTCCTGGCTCCAGCTCCTCCCATGGAGAGGCAAGGTGAGAGCAAAAGAAGAGCAGGAGCAACTCAGCAGATTCAGGGCTGTTCCCAGTCTTGGGAGCTCCACTTCCAGTCTCAGCTGCTGGACTACTGGGACTCAGGGAAAGGCTGAGCTTTCATGGGAAAAGAAAACAATTCTCTCTTTTCCTGGTTGTCTAAAAACAAAAGATTGTTTAGTACTAAAAGACAAAGTTGCTTTCCCTCAACTCAGTAATAGATTTTAAATTCTCATCAGTTTTTATTTTACCTCACCATTTTTAACTGTTTGGTGTTAACCACACGAAACTTTTCTGCCATTGTTCTTGTGACCAGAACAGAGTGCACTGTGTATTAGAGGAAACAAATGGCCCAGTTAAAGATTTGTAGCCACTCCAGATAAAAGAAGAGGGATATTAAATTAGAGTGGCCCTTCTCCAGATCATGTCCAAACCACATCAAATACATACAAATACTGCAGGAAATTAAAATTGGAGACTTAGAACCATTAATAAATCAAGGAATTCTCATGCTTAACTTTGTCCTTTGACCCTCAAGTCTTCTTTCCTGATCCACTTTCCTAAAAGGAGCAGAAAGTGAGTTGATCTGCCAAATCAGGCCCTGTCCTCACCTCTGCATGCCTACACAGCCCAGCAGCAACAGGCTGCCTCTCCTCATCACTGCCCCTTTGGATGTGCAGTACCACAGGATTGCTCCAGGCAGGAGCAGTTGAATTAGTGCTACCCAAAAAGCCTTGGCTCACAAGTCAGCTCCCCTCGCTGGGAATTTGGGTGAATGATGCCTCTCCTACCCTTGCAGGACATCCCAGGCTACTCACAGCTCTCTGGGGAGCTGCTCTGCTGAGCCACATTGAACAAGACCATTGATTCCTCTTGGGGCATCTGTGCAGGGAAGTGGTGAAATCACAGTCCTTGGCAGTGATCAAAAAATGTGTAGATGTGGCACTTGGGGACATAGTTTAGTGCTGGGCTTGGCAGTGCTGGGGGAACATTTGGACTTGATGATCTCAGAGCTCTTTTCCTACAGCAATGATTCTATGAAAATATTCAGAGATAAAAATCAGTGCAGAATTAGAAGACTGCAGTAAACAAGAACAAACTAAATAATTCTGGATTGTCAATTGTTCATCAAATGCCAGTCACATCAGAAGAATCACACTCCAATTGTACTGTGACAGTGTCAGAGGGAGGGACATGGCATTTCCACCCCGGAGAGCCAAAGGGTGAAGGTGGGGAGGATGCTGAGTGAAGGGATACCAAAATCAAGCAGCTTGGGGCAATGATTTCATGTTTCATATCAATACCCACCCTGCTTATCTTTGCTGAGCACAAACCAGAGGTGCTGCCCCGGCTGATGAGCCTCAACTGGCTCCAACACAATAGAGCAGGCACTGCTGCTCTTCCAAGAGGAGATAAACTGTCAAGTGAATTGGAGATTAACTATCCAGATGTAAATGAATTCATTGCTATGCAACTGATAGGGCTCAGGCCTGGTTTAGTGCAGGATGGAGTCAGGTTTGGAGAGCTCTCTCAATGGCCAAAGAATTTATAACCTGTATTCATGGTCCTCTGTAAAGGGCCACCTGACAATGCCAGCGCTGGCAGCATTGTTCCTTTTAAAGGGCTTCACCACTCCACCCCCACTCCTCTGCCCCCAGTTTACTCCCTTCCTCCCTGGATCCCCCACAACCCTCTCCACACCCTTCCCTCCTCCCGATCACACAGGAAGAAAGCTGGGGGGAGGTGACCTCAGCAGCAGAATTTGCTATTCATGTTCCGTTCCCCCTCACAAATCCTTAACTTCTTGTCTCTTTTTAATCTTTTTTTTCTCTTGAGAAAGAAAAGATCAAAGGGCTTGGGGGCTGATGCTTTCTGAACTAGGCATTTCTTGCCATGGGAAAACAGCGATGGGGAAGGGCTACACAAAGATGCTTGGGACTGTGGCTGGGGGAGAGGCCAGGAAATGGGACTTTCCTCCATGGAAGTACTTTCTGGAAGCCTTCACTAAGCAGCCCTGGAAGGAGGATGCAGCTCTCCAGCATCAGCCCCAGACTGTGGGGCTGCAATAAGAGCATGTTTTATTTCAGGTCACACATGAATTGCCTTAATGTCTTCCAGGTGTGAGGAGGGAGATCAGAAGTGTGACCTGGGCTGGATGGCCCACGGGCACCACCAGCATGTGCCTCCAGTAGTCACCAGAGCACAGGACCAGTGTGGAACTTGTCTGAAGGCCATTCATTTCTCCTGTGGCATTTCTCAGGAATGCATTAGGAGGAGAAATAGATACACTCACATGACTGCTCTAAGCACAGGGAAAAAACTACTGACCTGAGCGGGTCCCTGGTCCCAAAAAGACAAAAGATTCTGCTCCATATTTCCACATGATCCATCAGGATATGGAGGAGAGTTTCCATGCTCACAGAGGAGTGATGCAAAATAATCCCATTTCCACACCTGACAAAGAGCGTTTATCTCAAGGCAGGACTTTGAGATCCCCAAGTATCTTATCAGGGAATACAGATTTTTCCCTGATTCAGTAATCCAGTTTGACACTGGCTGGCTGTCTCCTGCCAAGGAAGATGAGTCACAAAGCAGAACCCACACACAAATAACAGACTTGTACCAAAGCACTGATATCAAATATTTCAGGGAAAAAATGCTCTTGGCCTAAAGGTTTGTGTGAGTTTCCAGCTGGAGATGGAACTTCAAAGCAGAGGCTTGAATCCCTAAGGAGGGAACCAGGCTCCTGAGAAACCTTTAATCATTATTGCTTGAACAAACAACACACAAACAATCTCCTGTTTGGAGGTCTCCTTCTCCTGGGAAGTGGCTGGTCGACACTCATGATTTGGAAAAAAAGGTATACCTAGGCTTGAAGGGCTGATCTGAATGACATTTTTTACTCTAAGCCTGAATTCAAGGCTTGCTGGCACAGAAGTGGGAATCTGCAAAGATTATTCAACTGCACAGGTTCAGCCCATCATCTCCTTTTCTCACAGCTATCCCTCTTTGCCCACTCATCTATGCTGTGACACCTCCTGGACCTTTCAGAGGGAGGCTGGGTCACCAGGGCCTGGTTTTTCTCTGACACTTCTGCTCCAGTCTCTGCTTTGCATTTGGCTTCTCCAAGAGCTCTCATGGGCTTAAGAGTCCCCTCACGGGTCACTGTCCTCTTCCAGCTGGTCCTGGCACCTTGTATTCCACAACAAATAAATCATCCTTATCCAAAGCTTATTCCCTCTTTAATTTTCAAATTTCTGATCTCACCAGAAAACGTTTCTCCAGAGCCTTAAAACTCACAATAGAATCATAGAATCCCCTGAGCCGGAAGGGACCCACCACGATCATCCAGCCCAGCCCCTGTC
>VYZR01085672.1:0-2500 GCA_013400675.1 Oxylabes madagascariensis
CCTGCCCTGTGTGTGCGGGTCCCCAGCGCTGCCGTGGCCCCGGCCCCGCGTGTTGGGCAGCGGGAGGTGGGCACAGCCTGGCCGGGGCCTGGGCAGCCTCTGTGCCACCGAGGCCCGCGCGTGGTTACCTTGGTCTGTGGCATCACTGATCAACTCATTGCACGGTCCCAGCACTGCTGAATAATTCCATGATGAGACGATTGTATCTTTCTGGACGCCGATTATTAACAGCACTTGAGATATCAAGTGTTTGTGAAGGGAAGGCAGTGCTGCTGTATATACTTTTAATCCATCACAGTAATTTTTACTAAGGGCCAGGAAAAGATACCTTAACACACGATTTAATCTTTTTTCACTTTTATAAATAATAAAGGCTAAGTGTCTTTGTGACTTTGTTTGGGGCAGAGACTTGTGTCTGCGTATAGACTGTATTAATCGTGAAGAGAGATCCAAGATAACGAAGGAATGAAATGCTTTTGAGACTTTCCTTACTGTCACTCCTTCTACCAGAACTATAATTACATTATCGAAAGGAAATTAGTGCTAACCTGAGGGGAGTAACTCTGTTGTGCATTTTACCCCATGATTAATTTTCTTTGTGCCCTCCATGTTAAGATGGCAGTTTGTAGAATTGCAGAGCATGAAGATGCTTAACTAACCCTTTCTGTTTACAGAAAGCAAATTGACTTTGGAGCAAATCGCCTTCACACTGTTTAGAATGACAAAATAGTACATCAAGGAAAAAATATACTAATTGATGGCTTTCTAAATAAAGCATGAGCATAGAATTATACTAAATTGGTTGTCTTGTGCCTCAAATTAATCTCTTCATTATATGGCACTAGACTGAGTGTTTTGTGTTTCAATCCATCTTTTAGAACAGCATTTGATTAATCAACTTAATGATGACAGTTTTTTAGCTTGTGACAAATGATACATTTATGCAGGCAATGTTTCAGATGATCCATGCTATTGTAAGCCTAAAGAAAAGAAACATCAATTTAGAAGATTAGATTATTATGCTGTGTTTTATACTCTCTATAGTTTCTCTAACGAAAAAAGTGAGGTTTAGATTATAAGTAGACTGTCACCTGAAACAAATAATATTAAATAAAACATATATATAGTATCTGCCTTTCCCTAGTAAATATTTTGCTTAAGAAATAATGCTAACTGTATATTCAGTCAAATGGTAATGGGAACTTAATCAAACAAGAAATCACTGCAGTTCACAATGTGATCACAAGTAGCTTTGTTTTAAAAAGCTAAAACATTTTTAGCGACATATTCACATGTTGCACTAGACATAAATTAATTCCTCACATGTAAGCAGAAACCGAATCTATTTTATAAGGCAAGAAATCAAGCAATGAAACTTCAGTGGTAACAAATGAGGGGCACCAGCCTCCACCCCAGAGCCCCGGCAGAAAATGTGAATTGCCTCCTCAGAGGTGGGTGACAGCACATTGTCACCAGCACAGAGAGGCTCCTAAACCAGATCTGGCTCCTTTCATTTAAGTGTAATGTGGATGAACCCAGCTGCTCCAGGGGAGGAGTTTTTGTAGGACTGAACTTTCTTTTGTGCTTGGTGGTGCAAGATGGTGTTTGTACATAACACTCTGTCGCCAGGAGGGGCAGAAGCAAGTATTTGATTACAAGCATCTCCTCAGTGTTTCAGAAAGGTTTTTGTTTCTATGCACTTTGTGTAGTCTTCCATACCGCACGTACTTGGTAGATAGTGTTTAATAACTCACTGATTTCTCCCCCTCCGTGATTTAACTATATAGATGCGAAATGATAATCTTGGAAACTTTTTAAAAGTGAGATATATACATAACCTACAAGTTCAGTCCATTAGTCTTTAGGCAAATAAATTTTTTCTAATGGACAAATTCTACAGTTATGATACCAAAAATATTGGTTTTAAAGTCTTTAAAGCTCAGGTATCTTATGAATAATCTTTCAGTTAACAGGCCACTGCTGTTTGAACTCTGCCAGTTTCCTCACTGGCAAAAGGGCTTATCTTAAAAGTGTCTAAATATTTAATAGCGATCAGGAGGAGAGTGGGATATCCACAGGTGGGTTAGAAATAAATTAATTAAAACCTCCTAAAATCCTAGATTAAAAGATTTGAAATCATTCTGGTGCCAGAGTCTTGAGAAGCTTTACAACAGGCTGTTTAAAGATATATATAAATTGAGAATAATGAAGAGAAGATAGAGTTTGGTGGCAGGAGCACAAGCCAAGTGCATCTGGATGATGCTGAGAGCACTGCCACATTCAGAGGGACCTTGGAAACGTGTTCCTCACCATGGGAAGGTGGTCATGGCTGCGAAAGGCACCAAGGAGGGACTCCTGCAGGGTAGAGGGGTCCCTGGGGATACGTGAGCCTGGGGAGAGGCTCTGGTCCTGGGGGTATGTGTGCCCATTCAGTACAGCGGTGTCCCGTCTGGGTGGGCAGAGCGCTCTGCAGGTGCCAGAGCGAGGGGGCTGCTGTGGC
>VYZR01085672.1:7500-11931 GCA_013400675.1 Oxylabes madagascariensis
ACTACAAGAGAGTAATCAAGGTTTTATTCTGGTAATCACAATGTTGTTTGTATGAATAGGAAATCAGTTTAAATTGCAAATCTAGTGATGGTCCTTGCTTACACCTCCTGTATTTTTGTGCTTGTTTAAATGTTATGCAGGTAGAGGGGAGGCCAACAACCTGACTGTTAACTTCTATGTGTTCAGCCTGATTTGCAGGTTCTGAGCTGGATTTGCAGTGGCTACAAGAGGATATTTTTTAAAAGCTTATAAACAGATTTTATTTGTAAACCCTGAGACTCAACAACAACCCTGAGACTCAAACATGGAGCTGCACTATATTGGTTTATGATGCCACTTTTTAAAGCTGATCCACTTCATGAAGTTGAACGCTATCTGCAGTCTCCAGTTTATGTTTTAAAATGACAGAAGATTGCTGCTTTAAAACCCTGGACCCCAAAAAGCTGCCAAAATCTGGAGCTATGCAGGACTGATGCAGTGCTGGTGAGCTCTGTGGGTCCCACTGCTGCCTGTGCTGTGCTGAGCTTGCAAGCTGTTCTTCCCACCGGTGCCTCCCAGAGCATATTCCCTAGCAACAAATACCTACAAATTCAAAGGTATTTAAAGTACTTGGATTGCCTTGTGCGTAGTAGTACCCACCGCAGAAATATCACAGCTATGTCAAAGATGATGTTATCTCCACAAAGATTACCTCCCTCTAGAGCTGAAGCTTCAGGAAGCACAGCTGAGTTAACCTGATCATTAATGTGATGAAGTGTTCTCACCTGGAGGATAGTTTGATGTCTTCTTTTTCCTTCTGTTCATTGAAGAGGAATTTGATATACTACAAAAACTGAATAAGGTAGAACCAAAGAGAAATACCCTTGGGAGGCCATTTTAACACAAATCTCAACCAGAGCTGAAATGCATGTGCCCTTTGCAGCATACCTAAACTGTGTTATGGAAGGAGACTTTGCTTTGTATCTTTCCTTGACTTTCAGCCTCTCTGTGGAATAAAATGCACTCAGGTGCTTAGTAGCCATTTACCTCCAATGTATTGTCAAATTCCGGTCTTTCTTGATGGTTTGCAAAGCTTGAGCATACCTATAACAGATTGTTATTTTACAGTCATTAAATAATGATGATACTCTCTGCCAGCTTTCTGCTGGCTATTCTTAGCAAAAGTCAGAGGAATTTTCTGGCAGGGAAACATTTAAGATGCAGTGCAGTATCAATAGCAGCTCCAGAGGTAGGTTATTTTCTTTGTGATGTCTCAGCTGGTTTCCTTTCCAGAAAAAATAAAGGCAGGAGGGGACCACAAAGCTCAACAGATCTTCTGGTACTGCAGTTCCTCCCTGTTCATGGACAAGAGATGATGATATTATTTTATTATACTAATACAAAAGGCTTTTGATGTCTTACAATAACGGTTTTAATTCTGAAATTCCAGTGAGCAACTTAATGCTGTGAATCCAAAGGGAGAAAAACCTTCTTTTGCCAGGTGGAAATTTGTCCTCGTTTCTCCGTGGTGCTTGCAGACCAGGATGCAGCACACGGGAAGGCACACACCCTGCAGTGATGGGAGCGTGAGAGGCTGGGCACAAAGGGCTGCGTCCAGTGGTCTGCCCAGGAAGGAAGGAGCCATGAGCCACGTGCAACTTTTAACAAAACAAGGATCAAAAAGCTGGAAAGAAGAATTCAGTAAAGATTACTTCAGCAAATAGTGGCATATGATCTAAGGTCACAACACATTTACCTTTTTCACTTCAGTTTTCTTCTAAAACCGTCTTGTATTTGTCTTCACATCTGTGTAATGATGTACAGCTACAGGGCTAACATTCACATTTTGCTATGATTGTCTTCAGCAAATATGTCTGAAGGGGCTGCAGGGCTGAAAAGGACTCCTCAGCCAAAGTCGTTGTGACAAAGTAACATAAAGGAGAAGAATCTTGCACACGTGACTGTACTTGGAAGACACATTACTTTGTCAGGCTGTAGTGTGGCTTTGGCTGTCTGAGCTGACTGCGGAAGATTTCCATTTCCTTTTGCCTCCTGAGTTTTCCATTTGCCTAAAGTTGCCCAAGTTTATTCTCACTTTTGATTTTAGAATGATTCAGAAGCACCCTGGAGATGGCCTAACTACTTAAGCTTGCAGCCAGTGAAAAAGAAATTGTGCTTGCAGTGTGATAGAGATCACTCTATGCAAACTGCTCTCCCACTTGCAGTGGTGTGCTTCAGATCTAAGGCACAGCATTGGGTGCTCCATTGCAGTCTTCTAAACTTCCTGTCACGGTCTATATTTTGTTTAATTTCTGAAGGAATGTATTGATTTCACTACAGAATGACAGTGGCTTTTACATGCTGCTCTATGTTGTCTTACATTGTGATAGCCCCACTGAGTCCCTCTAGCCCTGACCCCACATCCAACCTGTGAATCAAGAGCTGCACATTTTGAAAACCAGGATGTTTACTCCAAGTGGGTGGGAGGGCTGAAGGGCAGGACTCAGACATCTAAATATTCAGCAGTTTTCTACCATTTGCACTGCTCAAAGGTTCAGTGTTGCAGAGATCCACCTGTGATTCTTCCCTGGGACATGTGCAAGTAGAACGCAGCTGATGTGATGCCCTGCAAGGAGGCAAGAACAGGTTCTGGAGGCTTGCTGGTTTCAGCGCTCAGTCTTAGGGGCAAGCTGTCTGTCAGTGATGGGTCACATGGAGTTCTTGTCTTGTCTTTATATGATTTTAGCAATGCTCGGGTGAGTTGAAGTTACTACCTAAACTCTGATGCCAGTTTGGTTGTTCTCTTATTCTTGCTGTTGCCTGCTCCATCTCCAGGCTAAAGGGGATGTCACTAAAGATGGAGAAACCTTCATTCATGCACAGTTACAGTGCAAGAGCAAGGTATCACCCCTGTGGATGTTGAAGGAATGGAGGAACCAGCAGGTTCCCTTGTGACAAACCTTCATCAATTGTACATGCTCTTTCAGTTTGCTCATTGAGGAGTGTTGAGGGTCAGGCTTTTCACCTGACTGCATAATGTTTGATGATTTGTAGCACTGGGAGCAGAGGGCCCCAGAAAGAAGATAAATCCATTAGAACTATCTTGGTTAGCAGATTTTGCTGGACACCAGTGTGTTCAGAAACATGGTCCCAGCAATTTGTTCCTGTCTGAAACTAGCATCCTCTTCTTTTTGTGTTAGCCTCGGAGACAGGCTGGTAAAACTCCCCAAATGGTGGCTTTCACGTGCGGTTCTTGTTACATGTTATTGAATAACACAATAGACATCCTGAAGGCTACTTCACATGGGTTTGTCTTAGTGTAACTATAAACATGAAGAAGGATTGCCAACATAATATATCTATGAAGGAAGTTTAGTAATAAATAAGGACTTTTGATTTGAAACAGCACTCTGCAGAGTTTCAAGAGAAACTAGAGGGAGTTTCCTTTCCTCCTGCTCTGCCAGCTAAGAAGTATGTATCTAAATACATATATAAATACATATACCAAACTATGCATGGTAAAAATGGAGATCATATTGAACAAATACATGACCAGTGAGAGAAAATCTATAGTCATGGCATTAGCTCTGCTATACCAACTCATCAACAGGTACTTCTAACATATTGCTTTGTCCCAGAAAGTAAATGAGAAAATCCATCCTCTTTTACTGTGACTTACTGAGGGTTAAAATCTGGAACTATCTCAAAGCCTACGAGATCAAAAATATTAACCTGAGTCTGATAAGTACCTTAAAGGTTTGGTATGGATATGACTTCGGCATTTAGTCAGACAGTTAAAAGGCATATTAACTAATCTGAAGATAGGAAAAACCCCCAGCATTAATATAAAAACATATGTAAGTGCTTTTCATGTAACAAAGTTCACCATTTTTCTCTCCACTGTGGATCTGCCTAGAAATATATTTTTCCCAATTTTTGTGGCTTAGAACTAATCACTGTTCCTTTCCTTGTCTGAGTGTAACTAGTTCCACCTATTTGTATCATCATCATCCAAGATAGCAAGTAAATTGCTTATTTATTGATTTTTCTACAGTACAGAATAGATGTTTTGAGAATTAGTGGGATTATTTTTAAAATCCTACAACTGATGTAGGTTCTTACCCTAGAAACTTTGAGTAGTTTAGCACTACTGAAGCGGAGTGTGGGACAGTGCTTTCCGCTTATGAGCTTAGCGAAAATGACCTGGGAATATCAAGGGCTGAGTAACTGCTGACAAAACAACTGGATCTTCTGTTGAAGAGGAACTGGCAAAGTCTGGCATTTTCTCAAGGCCAATTTTGTTACCTGACATTCTGCCAAAAAGGAGCTACGAGTGACAAGGTTAAGGGCTTATTCGATGGCTGTGAAATCAGCATCAAACAAACAGCCACAGGGAGTGCCAGACCATGTTCAGTCCTTTGCCTGGAGTCTCCTAATATTAGGATTACTCTT
>VYZR01085672.1:12468-30733 GCA_013400675.1 Oxylabes madagascariensis
TTGACAGACAGAGCAAAGACTTCCACTGGCCTAGGCAGGCAGAATGAGCAACAAAAGACAACTTACTACAAAGCACGCAGATAGTGACACAGTGGCAGAAGCTGCCGGTAAGCCTTTGCTACTTTTAAAGCCTCTATGTCTTAATTTACATTTATCTGAATCCTTCTTCCTCTGATGAAGAAAAAAGAGTTAATACATAGTCAAAAGTATTTTCTGAACCCTGGGCAAAATGGCAGTTGCCTATTTTAATCTGGCATATAATAAGAATCTGACAACCACATAAACAGAACAAATTTTTCCAGTTGCATATTGACTCATAGGAGACAATAAAGAAATTTTCTATGTAGTTGGAGTGACTTTAGCCAAACAGTGATTTTAGCCATTTAATATGTTTTTTTCTGCAGGTGACCATGTAAGCTGGTGGCCAGGTTAATTTGATCACACTTGTCAATTTGAATCACTTTTCTTAAGAGGATGATGATAAGGCCTCCATAATTGTAGAGATTGCAAGTATGGAACTAGCACTCCATCCATCATTTATTCAGCTTCAGGTGGTGAGCTGTGTCTCCAAGTCATCTTCATGATTGCTCTAAGAGTGTTTATACTCTTCTCAGAAAGATGAGTCTTCACACACCTCCAGCTGTCCATATCCCCCAGGTGGACCAGCTGACATTGGCAACGATGAGGAGTTACAGACCGACTGGATCCCAAGGTAAGTAACATCCCATGGAGCAGCAGAATATGTTTGTTATCCAAACAGAGAAGCCATTATTTATAAGAAGGCGAGAGCTGGATTGTCATTTGTCTGTGCAAACGTACACACTCCTGACTCAGCAATGTAGAAAGAGTTGGACTTCATTTCTTATTTGCTCTGCACAGGTGAGATACAATTGACACATAGATGTGCCTGGACTAGTTTTCATCTGTGAAGTAGTTGCAAGGAGAAACTCAGGGCTTCATGTTTGCTCTGTATTGGAGACTTATGTGGTCATGGCTTGTTCAGTATGGGTCACTGGAGAGAAGCTGTGTCAAGAGAACCTGCAGACTGATGTTGCAATATAAACACCACACAGTTGGAGTGCGGGTTTTATCTACTTGGTGTAATGCAATTATCTTCAAAAGGTCTGACATCTAGCAAGGATGGGCTGCAGCAGTTACTGGTGGTGGTTTCACAGTAGCTGCTGACAATGCTCCTTTTTCTATATATGTGTGTAACTGTTCAAACCATGCTGATGATTGATAGATGCAGAATATGTTGTTTTCTTACCTGTCCACTTCCCTTCATGGTGATCGCTTTATTGGAGTGAGGAGGCAAACTATGTGCTTGTACACATAGTGGCTGTCACAAAATTGACACCTGAAAAAGTTAGGTACAAACAACTATACAAAACAATTCCCTATAGGATACAGCAAGCAGGACAATAATAGTCCCGCTCTAGTCAATTTGTCCTCTGGAAGACAAAATGGAATGGACTTAAAAATTGAGTAGTCATGGTATGACATAATTTCCTTAGTCCACCAAAACAAAATTCAACTTATGTTTTTGAGGAAAAAAGAGCAAGCAAAGAGCGTGGCAGCTTTGGGGTGATAGCTTGGTCTTTTTCAATTTGATGAATCTCACACTGGCTTATGCATTCATAACATTGAGCATTTTACTTGAACTCTGTACACACAAAAGAATATGCTGAGGACAGTAGGAAATAACATATGGATAGAGACAGATAATAAATAAGGTGTATATGTGTTTTTTCTGGATCCATCCATTCCACCTACCCACTACCTAAAGGACATATTACTGCAGTAGCTTAGCATCATGTCTTATCCTTGGCATGTTCATGTTTATATATTTCTTTTCTGTGAAAAAATGAGGCAAATTGCAGTGTTGGTTTATATTCCACATATGTTGTATGTTATTTATTCATCCTTTTTTGCTCTTACATCTAAGAAGTATTTCAAATCATCTTGACATCTCATCTATACACAAAGCTAGGAAATTTTGCATTTCCACCAGTTTTACAACCCAGTGAAAACCATTTATTTATTTTATTTTATTTTTTTGGTCAGTACATTGTTGCAAATTTCTGTCATGAAAGAACGTATTGTTACCCCTGCAATCTGAGATTTTGCTTCATAAAACCAGGACCTTCTCATATCCCTGTGGAGGTGATTGTGTAGGGTCAGAGGTTAAATGTAGATTTTTCTGTGGCTGATTCATTATAAAGCTACTTTTCAGAATGATATTACCCAGTCTAGCCAGGAGACTGGCCAAAGGGACAGCAGGAGGAATGACTGAAGGCAGGGACCTTTTATTTTAGACTGGAGGAGCAATTGGACAGACCACTGCCTGCATTCCACTCCTCTGAGGTTCAGAGGCTGTCTTCCCCAGCTTCAGTGCAGTATGGGGTGAGCCTGTGTTTGTAGTTTTTATGATGCAGGATGGAGAAGAAGGTTTTAAAGTACCCTGAAGAGGTACAGTCAAATCAGAATCTGAGCAATGCTTCTGG
Source organism: Oxylabes madagascariensis (assembly GCA_013400675.1). NCBI lineage: Eukaryota > Metazoa > Chordata > Aves > Passeriformes > Timaliidae > Oxylabes > Oxylabes madagascariensis. The sequence continues at coordinate 14,973 of VYZR01085672.1, forward strand.
TCTTTTACCCTAACACATGCTCAGAGTCTTCAGCTCTGTGTTTCTGAGACCATGCAAAGTGTACATGAGCAATGCCTGTCTCCCACACCTCTAAGTTTCACCACCTCTCCAAAGAAGGTGGTTGAAAAACTGATGTCCTTTGAATGGCTTATTTTGGGGGTGATCAACATTTTGTGGCTTGATTTAGTTTTCCACTCTGCCTTGCCCTGCCTGACATGCAGAGTGAAATGAATGTCTCCAGCATCGGTTTTATCAAAATGTGATGGTTTGGGGCGATTTAGATCAAATTAAGCAACCAACAGACTTCTTGTGTTTCTGGTACCCAAAGTAGGGCCTTGGGGTCACAGTCACTCTGCCTGCCCCGCATGGTGTGGGCATTAAAGGCCACTGAAGTCTGTGGGCAGTTTCAGGATGATTTTGAATAAACTGTCAGGCCCCTGGAGAGCAGAACTGTAGCCTGGTCCAGCTGGCTCCAGGTCAGGTTCTGAGCTGTCTGGTAGAGAAAAAAACATCACTGCTCTGAGATGTGAGGAGAAGAGGAGGATGTGAAAGCAGTGCTAATTCCTACTTCTGCCTCTAGTCAAGCAGGTGAGACATGAAATGGAAAGGAGCTGAGCAAGAAGCTGGGGAGTTTGTAGCTTAAAAAAAAAAAAAAAAATGCATGGAGCAACAGATTCCAGCTCTGGGTGTGATGGAGTTTTGGGGAGCTGAAATTTCTTAAGGCAGCACATTGTTTTGCTGTTGAATTGCAGGATCTGCCTTTTTAGAGGAGGAAGGAGTCAGGCTGCTCAGCACTGCAGGAAAGCTAGTGCCTTGTCTGATGTCTCACAGTAAGATACAAGAAAGAGAATTCTCTGGAGGCTCCTTTTTCAGCTGATCACTAGTAAGCAGACAGGTAATTTCTAATTAATACTTGTCAAATTAAACCAAGTTAGTCTGACCAAGACAGGAGGTATTATATCAGAAGCTGATCTGCCATCCAGGGTTTTAATTTTCTGGGCCAACTATAAGGCTTTCCTGTGTTCTGATATCCTAACCAGACTCTTAAATGCTTTAATTGAAAACAAGGCTTTGCATACAAATACACAGAATGCCCTGACTCGGTGGTCTGCTTCCCTCTGAGGGTAACGCTTCCTGGCCCAGTTCTTGGCATGGACAGGTTCTGCTCTCTAAGTCCCTTTGTGGTGCTGTGCTTCCTGCTTGTGCATATTGAGATGGGAAAGGTAAAACACAATCCTTTATTCTGTAGGTGGAGGAAGGGCAAATTTTAATTTTGATTCTTTTGCAGTGAAAAAGTGGCAAGAGTTGGTAACCGAGATCACTGCATTTCAGATGTGAGACTGAAGAAGGCTATGTATCCTCACTGTATCGTATTTCATATTTTTTGTTTAGTGTTGTGTTAAATTTCACTGATAGAAACTTTTAATAAGGTATTAAAAAAGGCTGAATATTAGCAATGTACTCTTGTTTTGATATGCAACTCCATTATCAATTTGAATCTTTAAACAGGTGTACTCTTTCTCTGATGACTTCTCTCTTTTGATTAGCCGAAAAGATTCAGTTTTGCTTTGTCTGAATTGCACTTTCCTAAGCACATTTAAAGCAAGCTAGTAACAAAAAGCAAACCAAATGTTTAAAGACCTGGAGTGTGATTCAGCTTATTGTAGCCTAGGCTGTCAGAGTTGACTGGTAATTTTGCTGAAGAGTAGCCCTGCAGGTTATTAAAGAAAAAAAAATTAGTTTCTGAGAATATATCAACAAAAATTTCTTCATGCTTGACAGTAGCATACCCATAACCTCCTTATTTACCAAACTGCCTTCGGGGAATAGTACAACCTTCAGCCTGCTGTAGTACAGTGATCTGTGCCTGTTGGCAGAGCAATCTTGACTGATAATTCCCATCTTTCAGCCTGCCTTACCATATCTGTTCAAATTGACTTGTCCCAGCAATGGCACCCAAGGAGGCACCTTCTGCTACAAGGTCAAGTTGTGAGAGGTCAGTCTATTCTCCAGCAACCTGGCATGTCTGAGAGGCCTGAGTTGTATGGACCCTATACAGATTTGTTGCAATGTAAATAGCATAAATAGGACCATGCTGTTAAAAATATGCACAGAATTCCTTTAGCTTAAAGACGCTTGAAACCTTTTTACAACATTGTTTTTATTCTTAACTGTGAAATTGAAATCTTATCTTTATTTTCTTCCTATTTCATCGCCTCATAAATACTTAAATTAGTTTTCTAGACAGAAAACTACAAAGTAATAGGTATTTTTATAATTTTTTTTCTCCACTCAATTCATAACAATTAACGCATTGATGGTGAGGCTTACAAATTAGCTCACTTCTGTCTAGACTTCCACACGGGCTAACTGAGGTGTGGTGCAGGCTGCAAGGCACTGTGGCAAGTCACAGCTTAACACCATTGGGAAGTGTGCTTGCTCATCTCTCAAGGAGAAGGTGTTGTCTGGCATTAGGGGAAGAAAATGAACCTGAAGATGATCGTCACAGTATGAGCCAAGGTTATGGAGAATAATTCTTGATAAGTCTGAACCAAACTTTGTTGAAATCACAAGGATTTCATTGGCCTTTAGGCCTCATTAGTAAAATCAGTCTTCAGTTTTAAAGTTTTCTGTCTCTGAGTTTGTACCAGAAAGTATGTGAAATTTGACTTCTGTGGGTGGCTCAAATGGGAACCCAGAGAAAAAAAACAAGCATTAAACTATTGATAATTGACACTTCAGATTGAGGATTTTATCATTTTAATGAGACGTGTTCCCAATTCATACGTTAATGTCATACAAAGTAATATTCAGTAAGACGTATTCATTGTCTTCTGCTGAACACATGCAATTTAAGTGTCAAACAATAGGACTTTTGCTCCCTTAAACATAAAAGCCTTAATATGAACTGAACTACAGAATGGTTGCTGAGATCTTGTCAAATTAGCTAGCAATTGATTACATGGGGAAAAGCATGGCACTGCATCATCTATCAGCTCTCTGCATGGGGGAATGATTAGACTCTTTTGATCATTGATGGGGTATATAAGTTCTCAAAATGAATCCACTCCTCTAAATTTTAAGAAGAGAACAGTCAGTCTAACATTGATATGTATAGGAGGATCATAAATGTGAAATACATGGCTGCAGCCAAAAAATATTTGAAAAACCAAAATCTTGGACTTAGTCTTAGTTTGATTTATCTTTGTGCTGCAGGCAGGAGAGCTGTCCCCAGTGGCAATGTTCTTTAGTGGCTTACACGGCCTCCACACTGGTGAAAGTGTTGTCCTTGAAATCACCAAGGAATATCTTTATTTCAATTTCAGCTTGAGGTTATCATTATAGTACATTTTAAAGATACATTTAATTCCCAGTTCATACATGGAAGTCATACAAATTATTGATTTTTAGCCCAGATCATTAAGAATTTTAACACGGGCTGTGGCTACTCAGATAAAAGATGTTCTATTAAGAGCTTAACAAAGGTTAATTTTGGCATATAATTAACTCATCATCTAATGAGCTAAAGACAACTTTATCATTTAATTGCTACAACTGGTAAAAAGTTCAAAGAGGAAAAACAACAGCTTTCAACATCTAAGTGCTTAGAGTACTAGCCGTGCTTATTCTCTCACCCCAAGGAAGGTTAAAATCCAAACCCTCTTATAAATCCCTTTTCTTCGTGTTTTTCATTTCTTTCTTCTAAGTCTACTTATGGGAACAATTCCTTCACCCTTGGCTTGCTGTATCCATTCTTGTATATTGCAGGGTAATATTTAAAATGCAGATGGGTGATGCAATTGTAAGCAAATTTCTGAAAGCATTCCAATGAAGGGGGTGTGGGTTGCAGCCTGGTAGAAGATGACATTAGCCACTAGCTTCCTCCTGATGTTATCCCTTCAGTCCTCAGCCTTATCCTTCAGAAGGTGCTGAGGGAGCTTGGTGAAAGAAAGGGGAGACAGCAGTTCAGTCAGGCAAGGGGAGTAGTTGCATTTCTGAGTGCTGTTATGAAGTAATATATAAATGTGACAGCCTTCCCCTTGCTTAACATTGTCAACCTACTTGGAGAGTAAGAATTAAATCCAGATATTTAATTAGTCCTAGAAGTTCTGGACATCAGGAGGAATTTCTCTATGGAAAGGGTTGTTAAACATTGGAATAGACTGCCTAGGAAGGTGGTGGAGTCACCATCCCTGGAGATATTCAAGAAATGACTGGACATGGTGCTTAGTGCCATGGTCTAGTTGACAAGGTGGTGTTCAGTCAAAAGTTGGACTTGATGATCTCAGAGGCCCTTTCTAACCTAAATGATTCTGCAATTCTCTTAACGGACAAACATTTAGTGGGACAGCTGCTCAGTTTCTTGAGTAACTTGTGTATTTGTCACTTGAGAATCTGCCTCATTGAATATGTGGGACCTTGTTTTGGACCCTGGGCTCCTGTTGAACAGAAGGGTCTCTCAATGACAGCACTGGCTGTACTCATCTTTGGAGAGTTCCAGGTTTGAGCTGCATTTTCCAGTCAGTTTTCTACCCAGCCCATGTGGTCTGAACCTGGAATTGCTGGTGGTTCTGAATGAGGCAGAGCAAAGAATTTAATGGTGCTTTGGTGGGAGGTGGGATTAAAATAAGGTGCAGCAAAGAAGAAAAAACTGGGCATAAGTAAGGTGGAAAGCACCAAAGCATGAGCTAGAGCAGTTGTGGGGCTGAGAGAGTGAGGAATCAGCAGCTGAGGTCTGTCTTCATGGAAAGGTGGACATTTAAAGACAGAACGTCCAGGACAGGGTTTGTGATGGTGTTTGAAATTCAGTAAAAGGTCTTCTATCCTTATTCCTTACACCTTCTTCACATGATGAGAAACTTTCCTGCAAACAAGCACCCTGACAATGACAAACCAAATCCTCATTAAAACAAAGAAAGGTTAAGGGGAAAAAATAACCTATTTAAAATGAGGTAACTCACCAGTCTTTGAGCTGTAAATTGACAATAGGATTTATATAAATCCATAATTGTATCTCTTTTACCTGCAGTTAGGCTGGTTAATGATGAAAAAAGTATACAGCCTATCGTGAGGTTTTAATGAGGATTCTTTTTGCAGAGTTAAAAAAATCCACCAAATTAAATTCTGCCAATTTACTCCATTGCAAATTGAGCGCCACCCTGTGCGCAAAAAAATCATCAAGTAGCTTAAATCAGTTACAGCTAAATGTGTAAGTCAGCGTGTGCTTTAGCCTTTAGTCATGAAGAATATATTAGATTTTAAAAATAAATGGCTTTCTGCTGAGTCTTCATTGCAATGGCTTTCTGACTTTTAATTAAATTTTCAGTACTCGTGGGTACTTCTTAATGTACTTTGTCCACAGAATTCACAGCATCTCTATCATTATATGTAGTGGAAAACCAGAAGCTTGTTCATTCCTTTGTTATTCACTAGTGCAATACCTAGAGATTTTTTTTTCCTCTTGTAAGATAAGAGCAAAGCATTTATTCTACAATAATACTCTATAAGAATGAAGCAGGAATGCATAAACTGAACATGATTAGCAGTCGCTGGTAGCTCATTACGGTTTGCTCATTAGACACTTCTGGTCCCTTTCATTGGTGTTAAATGAACTTGATGTAAATTAATAAGAATGGGTTCACGTCATTTGCAAGAAGCTGGTGAAGAAAAGGGAGCGGTGGGCGTTGCTGGCCCCAGCGAGGCAAGCTGCTGCCTGCAGGTGTCGGAGGGAATGGCTGCTCCATTGTGGGACGGCAGGAGCCATCCCTGCGAGGCTGGGCATTGCCTTTTTCAGCTATGGCACTTGTGGTTTGAGGGACAGCTTCATACCGTTGGCTGCTAATTGGAAGGGGGAAAAGAGGCCTAACACGGGCTGGCTGCTTTCTACTCCTCTGGGACCCTGGCACCAGCCTCAGGAGTGGGGTGCTGGCCCTGCAGAGCGTGGGCTGGCTGTGCCTCCTGGCACATGCGGGGTGGGCAGGGGCCAGCGCCCATCCTTGGGAGCAGTGTGTGTGCCGGCACTCTGTGACAGCCCTGTTGACTTGGTGGCCAGAGCACCCTGAGCCGCTCCACTTAAAACAGTCTACCTAGCCTGGCCTGTGGGCTGCCAGCCTTCCTACCCACCCCCTCCTGCTGTGTCTGTGGGCTTTGAGATGAGAGGAGTCAGAATGTGCGACTTTGACATGGGTGGCAATGTGAAGGAACAGCCACCTCCCATTGCTCCTCAGCCTGGGATTTAATCTGTCACATCCACTCTCAGGTGTGGGTGAGGCCAGGCTGGGGCTACCCTTGCCCTTCACCCCGGAGTGCCCCCAGACCTCCCCACTGGCAGGAAACCGGGCGTCCTGCCGTGCCTTGGGCCCCCATTTCATTTGCTGTGCTGGGCTGCTGAAAGTAGCACGTGGTGCTAGTGTGAGGACATGGACATGGACACAAACAGGCTGAGCTTTGTTTTCTTTTGCTGAGACTTGTGGGGACATGAGCAGGGCCCGAGCCGCGAGCTCTGCCTGCAGCCACACATCTGCAGAGAAGCAGTGTGGGTGACAGCCTGCATAAGGCAATTGTCTGTGTGTCTGTGAGGAATATATGGAGTCATGAAAATGTGACAGGAGAATGCAAAGGTTTAAGAAATATTCTTAGCTCACCCCTGCCCATCAGTGCTCATTGAGTGTAAGAAAAATGAATGTGGCTGGGCAGTGGGGGGACCTATCATACACCTAATTTCAAGTGTCTCATCACCAATTATCCCCATGCCTATCTATTCTCTTTACCTGATGGACTAAGATTGACTCTCAGACCTGGGCTTTTCCTCCTCTCTCAGTGTTGCTTTCAGCATGTCATTTTTTCATTTGTCTTAGCTGCCACTTTAAAGGCTATGGCCCAATCAGTTACTGCCTGTGTGGCTGTTTGTCTGCAGCCAGTGTCAGTCCTGCAGGTTGGCGTCCCCCTTGCTTCTCCCAGTTTGTTTATTATGGGGCAGCTAGGAACCAGGAAATTCTTCTTGGAATTTGATGTAAATTCACTGTGAGCTAGGCCTGTATAGAGAAGACTTTAATGGGGACTTCAGAGGTGTGTTGTGGGTAGAGAGAGTAATGGATACTTTCTTTTTTAAGTATAGGAAAATTATGGTGTTGTCCTTGCAGAGAGTTTCCTATTAACTGCTTTCATCTCCTGGAGCTTGCTGGAAAGCAGGAATTACGTTGGGACAAGTGGTGGGAGAGAGGAAATTTGAGAGGTGTTATTCTTTATTTTGCATCAAAAGGTACAGTGGAACGTTTTGAGGAGGAAAAAAGGAGACATTCAGGATCAGTCCTTCCTCCCTTCTTTCTCCCACCTGTTGCTTCTCACTGGATCTAAGTCAAACTGTGTTCAAATCCCTACCTGGCTTCTTTCAGATCGAAAATTGCATGAGGATGTTCCAGGGAGAAGTAGCAGAAATGTGGCTGGCAGTGGTTTTGGGTGGCTCTGCATGGATAAGGGTGTGTTGGGGTTGGAGGGTGGTTGGAGGGTGTTTGCAGGGGTTGTCAGACCACAGGCTGTGCAGGCATGCTACTGTGGCAGCCCTGATGCCATGTCTGTACTCATCTTTGCTGACATCTGTGGGACTTTAACCTCTCCTCTTTCTAGTGTTCTGTAGAAATGTGCTCCAGAGTGTATCTTCTATAAAAAAACTCTCCCTTTTGACTGTATTCTCCAATGAAAGCTGGTTTTTTTTTAGAGATCTCAGCCCAGTTGTATCCAGAGTTTGGTGCTCTAAGCCATTAACTATTCACTTCGAACAGAGTGAAGCTGCCACTTACTGTGGTTATTGTGGCACTTTGCTGAGACGGGGTTGGGTATCCTTCTGAGGAGAGGTGTTCAGGAAAGGTAAAAGTAGAGGGGAACAAAGACTCATGTACTTCGTGTTCCTGTAAGACAGTTTGTGTGGAAAGTATCATTATTACATTCATGTGCTGCGAGCAAAGTTGCTACATACCTTAAACATTCTCCAGCAGATCCATGTGAGCTCTCATTTGTACAAATTCTGGTAAAACAAGTTTTCTGACCTAAATCAGCACTAGCCCAGCACTAAGGAGCTGGGTTCTTTATTCGGCAAGTTATCCTCCCTGTCAAAATGCATTTACATAGAGCCCTGCAGCCTATGCACTAATAGTGCCTCCCCCTGCTTCTGCCTCCTAGTGGGCTGCTGAAGGAGGCTATACATATGTATTAAGTTATTAAGCAGTGGTGTGGGTTCTCACAAGTTCAAACGCAGAGCATGCTGTGCCTATGCTCAAACGTCTCCAGGAGGGCCTGGATTAATAGAAATGCAAATGGAGCATCTGCACAAGGCCATATGATTAGAGCCTTCCCCCTCACACCTCAAAGTCAAAAGCAGAAAAACACTGCATGTGATATACAACCAAAAAACCTGGTGATATAATATGCAAAGTCTGTTACCAATTTCAACAGCAGTCAGCAAAACGTTGAGCCTCACCCCACTTTAAGCACCATTGGCCCTACCTTCTCAAAGGTAAGTGGTTTAATCAGCATGAATTGCTTGGGTCCTAGAGTCCATAGTGATACTCGCCTTTCCCTAGGATTCCAGGAAACTTCAGCTCAGCCCTGTCCAGCAGGAGCACTGCTAACCTGAGCAGAAAAGATCCTATTTTGTGCCAACTCATGCAGAGTTCTTTCTGCACTGATGGGAGATTTAAATGTGGCTCATTTAAAAAAAAAATCAGTCATTAGTAAAATCAGCTAGGGAAGATACAGTCAGTCAAATTCTGCTTTCAGGACTGGTGTTGATGTGAGTCCATATGTAATCACTCTGGGTTTGTTTCCTTTCACCTGAGAGTAGAATTTGACTCACTGGAGGCATATATCCTGCTGTGTCAAGGTTTTACATCCTTCTAGAGACACCCAGGTCACAGCCTGGGTGTAGACTAGTGTGACATTATCAGATGTTAGTACCTGCTGCCACAAATGTGGAATAACCAGAAGGGAGTGAAGCTATAATTTTGTGACCTTGGTTTCAACCAGAGCCATGAGATGTAATAGAATAGGGCTAAGTTTTTTCCGTAACTTTTAAAATTTTTCTTTGTGTGTTGGTATCTGACCCCTTAGAGGTGGTGAATGAGAATGACTCCTCTGTGGAGAGATCTACATGTCTCTGCTGGAAATAGAGACTTGTGCCTCTTCAATATCCATAAAATCAGGTGTCTATTTTTGTCAGCTCCTAGTGGTTTGTCTTCTCTGATGGTAAATTTTCACAGGTTATTGCAGGCCTTGTCTGGCCAGGATCTTCTGAGAAGAGAATCTCATTCCACCAAGAACTTTGCCAGGTAAAGTCTGTAGGGACAGAGAGACAGAAGTTCACTATTCTGTGCCTGTTTGCCAAGTTGTTGACAGCCTTGCCGGGGCATGGCAATAAGAGAGATGCTCATGGTGAAGAAGCTTACCTTTGTCTTCTACATAAGAGACTTCCCACTGGATGTAGATCTGCTCCTGACACATTTCAGAACCAGGTATGTGAAACAAATCTCTCTTGTGTGTAAGCCTTATCCTCACCCTCTACCATGGATGTACCTATGCAATCAAACATTGTCCTTTATATTTTTGTAAGACTAAATACTGTAAACCTCTTTTTCTGCTTCTATGCAGTTATTATCCTCTTGATCAAGAAGCCATCTTGGCTGTAGGAAAGTTTCTTGGAATGAAATTACAGCTGGCATTCAAAATTTAAGTGATTATTCATGATTCTGTCAGAATAAGAAATTAGACTGATCTTTCATGCTTTGTGGAGATTTTTTTTAATTTATCCTTGACAAAGACTCTCCTGATGGTAGAGGCTATTCACAGATGCTGATACACTTTACTGTCTTTGTGAGTAAGGGAGCGAACCTTTGAGCTCTTCCCTGCTCTAGAATAAGGCTCATGAACAGCTGTTGTTGTCTGTACATTGGGTTTATTTAATATGTACAGGGTAAAAACACTTCTAGCTATCTGCCTATGGTGTTCAGTATGGAAGTGTGGAAACTAACCTGAACATAATGGAACTTGGTTTATGAAGGACAGTCCCATACATCTGATTCAAATACCTCTCAGTTATATGATCCTTACAGAGCAGCTGGTGATCGTGCCTACTGCTTTGAGGGACCTTAAGAGCTGAAATATGAATATTGCCCTATACATATTGCAGTTATTTCTTCAGAATCAAATTACCAATTCTCTTGCTATTTCTGTACTGCTTGATATTGTAATCCATGTTTTGGTCATCTGCCTTGTATTCTGGGACCTACTTTCAAACATCTGTTACAATAAACTTGCTCTTCCAAGCTTCTCTTAGAAAACGAAGAGAATTTGTCCTTGTTCCCCAGCTTAGGCTTTCGAGCTGGAAAGCAAGCCAGAAAAAAACTACCTGTAGAACAATATGTTCTACTTTTGTCAAACAGAATAGGAAAAGATGCAGAGTTTTGGGGATTTTGTTGGTGAAGATATTTTGTTTGTTTGTGTTGGGTTTGGTGTTTTTTTTCTTTTTTTTTTTTTTTTTTTTGACAACTAGAAAGTAACTCTATTTGTAAGGGAAGTAAAATTTTGCATGTCTTTAGACAAGGTCCCGAATTGTTGGACTTTTTGTTCCTCTTTGTCTGTAAAACTCACAGAGCAAACAAAACATTGGGCTAGATGGGGAACTGGGTGTGATTCTTCTTTTCAGTGTCAGAATAAGGTGACTATGAGCCGCAGCTCACCTTCCTGGTTTGATAGGTGCTAGCATCCTGCTTCACAGTTTTTCAGCAGAACAGCAGCATGACTATATGGAGGCCTTGACTCTTCAAAGACATTGCTGGATTTATATGTGTGGTAGTTAATCAATTTTCTTATCTGTCCTCAAACCTTAGAACCAATGGTATGTAAATTCCTAAATAACTGCATGCACCAGGCCTGCACAGACCAAGATAGAGGAAAAATTAATAAAACATACATATGGGTCTCTGCTGATTTCTCCACACATTAAAGGCTAGTGATTGCCCAGCAGTGAGCACGTTGGTATACATACTTCTCACATGCCATTAACAGAGCTGACCTCTTTCAGCAACACACACAAACCCAAACTATATCTACAGGAACCTTTTTATTTCTCTTAGACAGAATATATTATTGTGATGTTTTCAGTATGGTGCGGAAATGAATAAAGGTAACAGTTCCCTTAGGTTAGATGAGACTCTGACTTCCAGCATATTATGGGCAGGGGAGTGTAATATCTAATGGTAGAAGGGCCATTCCTGTCCAAGCAGTTGCTGCTGGTCCATGGGAAAAGCAGTTATATATCTCTGGGAACCTATTTGCAACCTTGGTTGCAATTGCCATGGTTGATTCCATTTGAAGAGAAAGAGCAACGGAGAAAACAGAATAGTTTAACACACAGCACAAATGCACAGTAACAAGAAAAGAATTAATTGCTTATAACATTTACAAAGCATCTTTATTTGCTCAAGAGGTGATTCTGCTCTGAAAAATAGCACACGAGTTTGATATGGATGAGTAGCTGTGTTTGCCACTTTGATATCTAAAGAAGGTTTTTGTTACATATAATTTATTTTGGTTTAAGTAATAAAAGTAGCTGCCTAGGTGAAACAGTGACTATTCTATCACATATATGACCTACAATAAAACCCTAAAGTACTCAAATGCTATTTCAAACAGGACCTTTACCTTTCAGCTATGTAGAAAAAAATCAATTTAACTCCTATGAAGGGGGCAGAGGAGGGCAATTACAGGTGCAGGTATGATTGAGCAGCATAAGAACCTACTCCTTCTGGTTGACTACTGCCCCATAGCTGTAGAAGAATAATAGAGCCTACAGATCAGATGTCAAATAAATCCTTTGTGAGCTCCTGGACTGTTTCAGGGCAGTCCCACCCAGGTAAATTTAAATTATATTAAAATTGTTTAGTCCACATAAAGTACTTACGCCACTGTGGTAACACATGAAGCTGAAGCAAACTGTTGGGTTGGTAATTCTTAAAACGTTTCAGGTAAGTCATTAGAGGAGGTCTTGGATGCACCCTTATGCCAGTTCTTGCTCCATTGTGCCAAAATGTAGTTCCCCAAAATGCTCAGCTCCTGCTTGCTACAGTGGCTGAGCTCTGGCATTTCAGAGGATGCTGCAGATCCCAGTGAGGCACTTGCTTAGGGGAACATTGCTGAGGCATCCCTCGAGACAGATCTTTCACTGCTGTAAAGCGTCTGAGCCCCAGTGAACCTGTCAGTCGGTACATGGTGCTGCAGCTGCAACACTTGGTAATGCTGTGAAGTGAAGGGAGAGCCTGGCTGACGGTCAGATCTCACCTTGAGTCTTCAGGATGAAAGTTACATATCTGGCACTCTTTGAGGTGTTTTTTAACGATATTTAATTAGGAATCTAGTATGCCTCTCTGAACATAGAACCCTTTGTTGTTGCTTTCATAATGTCACTTCTCAGAATAGCACAACGCAGTAAATGTTATTTAGAAAGAAGATACTGCAAAAAAACTATAACAAATTACTCCTTCAGGAAGGCTTAGTGGTGAGATAGGTGCTCAAAATTTGGACATAAGGAGAGGATAACAATAGAGAATAATAAAGAGAAAATAATTCATGTGACCGGGATGAGTGCAGTGTTTATAGGGGTGAAGAACATTTGTTTGACCATGAACACCGCTAGAAGGCAAGAAAGTGTCTATTTTTCCTAAAATAAGCAAGATCTTTTCTAGCAGTACTTAGGTAATCTGCCTGTGCAATGATCTAAAGGTGTACCTTGCTTTCTATTTTTGATCCATGTGTGTTCATGCTCTCTGGTTCACAGCCCTGGCTGCATGCTTGGTGGTGGGAGCAAGAAGGACCCCACTGGAGTGCAAAGGTCAGTCTGATTCTTAGACTGTATCTGCAGAGTGCAGCAAAGTTATTCACAGCAAAGTCATGACTGGGACCTTCCCTGCTTTAGACTAACTTGACATGTAAGAAATTAGGCAGATTCTTGCCAGGTCAGAGTTGTGATGCTTCACTCTGTTCCCAAAATGGATTTGCTTCAGATCCATTGCTTCAGAGGACAGGGCATGCATGAGGCATAGAGCTTAAATGGCTTATCCAGAAAATTATGGCAGGTTTTAGTTAAACTGGGAATAAAATTGTCCAACCTCTTCCCTCATCTTTTCTCTCCTGACCGCTAGCATTAAATCCCTGTGTTTTGGTTCCCATCCCCATATTTACCAATTCATTGTAGATTGACTGGTCTTTTTGTGTTTATGAACTGGTGACACCATATGGGAGATACAGTTTAACACTGGCCTGTAAAAACTGAACAAGGTGGAAAGCATGCTGTAACAAAATCAGGCTTTTATTCAAGTGACAACCTATAGGACAAGCTGAAGAGGGGCAAAGACAGCTTTACATCAGAGATTCCTTGATGCAATATGTTCTGCAAAAAGATAGCTGTCTCCACATAGTAACTTTCTGACTTTTGTGTGCACTGTGATTCTCTTTACAAGAGCTTCTGAGGACTGCAAGAAAGAACTCTTACAGCAATATCATCCTGTTCAACAACAGTTGCCTCACGTAATACCACCAAGGACAGTTCAGGTTTCTAGGGAGCCAGTGAACTGAATCAGTGATGTCCTGTGGACACTACATGTTAATCCTTTAAGAAAATCTTTCTGNGCAGGTTTTAGTTAAACTGGGAATAAAATTGTCCAACCTCTTCCCTCATCTTTTCTCTCCTGACCGCTAGCATTAAATCCCTGTGTTTTGGTTCCCATCCCCATATTTACCAATTCATTGTAGATTGACTGGTCTTTTTGTGTTTATGAACTGGTGACACCATATGGGAGATACAGTTTAACACTGGCCTGTAAAAACTGAACAAGGTGGAAAGCATGCTGTAACAAAATCAGGCTTTTATTCAAGTGACAACCTATAGGATAAGCTGAAGAGGGGCAAAGACAGCTTTACATCAGAGATTCCTTGATGCAATATGTTCTGCAAAAAGATAGCTGTCTCCACATAGTAACTTTCTGACTTTTGTGTGCACTGTGATTCTCTTTACAAGAGCTTCTGAGGACTGCAAGAAAGAACTCTTACAGCAATATCATCCTGTTCAACAACAGTTGCCTCACGTAATACCACCAAGGACAGTTCAGGTTTCTAGGGAGCCAGTGAACTGAATCAGTGATGTCCTGTGGACACTACATGTTAATCCTTTAAGAAAATCTTTCTGTTGCTCTCTGGGAGTCTTCCAGCCACCACAGTCCTTCTTCTCTCCAAAGTAACATGAGCTACAGTGATCTCTGCATGTTTGTCTTCTCTTTGAAATGCTCCAAGAGCACTCTTTCTTGCTGTGTTCTAGTGCAATGCAAAAGGGTGCACTCAATGGACTCTCAGATCTGAAGGAAAAGTAGATTTTTTTTTGGTTGACTTTTTTTCCTTTTAGTTCCCATCCTTCTTTTGAAGTGTGACTAGTTTTACAGGTATTGTGCTTCCTGCTGACACACACACAGAATTAAAGTGAGATGTATATTTTTTGACTACTACAAAGTGCAAGGTTAAAGTTCTTTTCTTCTACAGAAATGATCCTGTTGTAGATATTTTGTCCTTCCAGTACGGTCTGTGTCCCCTCGAAACACAGCCATAAACAATTGCAGTGTATGTAGCCTCAGCAGAGGTGACAATCTAATGCAAATGCTGATGAGAGGTTGACTCTACAACGCCTTACCTCACAGATGAGCAGATGAAAAGAATCAGAATTGTGGCAGACTGAGAAAGAAGCCAAAAAAATGGGAGGGATAGTTCTCATCCAGCAGCTTGGTCATCCCAGGAAGTACCATAGCAGAAAACTTAACTGTTGTAAAGTTTAAGTTAATCTCTACAGTGATTCAAGAGATGTCCAGAAAGAATTGGAAAGGACAGCATTAGACCCGTGGCTTCCTTTCTGCCCAGAATATAGCTTTCTAAGATGGCATCAGATGTTTGTGGACAAGTCATGATATTGGCAGCGCTGTGAAAAATATCTTGGACTTTTAATCACCATAATGTTTTGAAGATAATTAAATATATCTGCTACTCAACAATGGATACTGTGTTAACCATTTTACAAATGGCAGTCTAAAATCTATGGAAGGCTAAGTAGAGCATGCTGGATGCTTGTCACTTTACTTAACCAGACTGGATGGTTATAGATCTAATACGCAGACCAAGGGCCCCTGCATTTGAGAACTTGGGTTATCCTATACACCCAGCTTCTGAGCAGCTTGTTCCTGCAGCAGCTGTGGCTGTCTTAATGCCTGTGCTTTACCAGGATTATGTCTAATCTTTTAACCTACAGCTTTATACTTGGATTTTCTTCCTCTATGGACATATTTCCTTCATTTCTCAGTCCATTCTCTCTTTTGTTCCTGACACTTCTTTGCAGGGCTTTTTTCCCACTCATTGTAATTCCTCTTTCCCACCTCACAGTGACAATAGCCAGTGGACTGGTTGACCTTGGTGCATCATGTACTCGAGTGAGCAGCCTCATCCCTAGACAGGGCAGTGGACCTTGGCTAGCAGCTTTCTATTGCCTACACTAAACAAAATACAAGTGTTTGTTGTGACTTTATTGGCAGTCTGAAGAACCCTTTTAGTCCCACTGGGGAATTCCTTGTTAGATGCTGTAGAAATATGGATAGAGTTTCAAAGTTTGGGTAGATTCATGGCTACTTTCCTATTTAGAATCTTTGCAGATACATGAATGTTGTGGTTTCACGTTC
>VYZR01085701.1:0-16173 GCA_013400675.1 Oxylabes madagascariensis
ATTATTTGGGAATTATTTGGGAAAGGGTACAGTGTCACTGTAGTTCAGGCATGACCCTTTTAAATATACTTTTCACAAGAGTTATTTCCTCTTCAAAATAGAACATCACAACTATGGACCAAGCAACTTAGAGAACTTTGAAATTCCAAATATTTTCATCAATATTTAAATGCAAAATACAACAGTAAGTAATGGTACTAGAGCAATTTTTAAACAAAATTAGTTCTGCAATGATATATTGCTGGGAAAACATTGGACCTACTGCAAACTAACGACAAGAAGACAAAGGAGCCTGAATTCCTCCCACTAAACTTGGAGTAGATGGTGATGAGTTCAGCAGAGCCAGGCAGCATGACCAAAATGAGTGCCTCCTG
This sequence comes from Oxylabes madagascariensis, assembly GCA_013400675.1. Classification (NCBI taxonomy): domain Eukaryota; kingdom Metazoa; phylum Chordata; class Aves; order Passeriformes; family Timaliidae; genus Oxylabes; species Oxylabes madagascariensis. Next base: position 375 of record VYZR01085701.1, read on the forward strand.
AGCAGAACACGAGTGGTGATGACACCATTAAATGGGATCCCTTGGGATTTAGAGTCTAACAGGAACGTTTCTGCAAGCACAGGAACGTTCAGACCCTTGGCTCAGTGCCTCTGTGAGCATTAGAACACCAAGACAACTGCAGCAAAGACACCATCAAAATAGGAGCTCAAGGACAAGGTGGTGAAACTGGAACACAGATTCTCTAACAAAAGCCCACAATTATAAAAATATAGAAATTCAGCAAGCGAAACTTATCTGTTAAAAAATCCAAAGCTTACTCCTAATTCAGTGAATCCAGGTTCCTATCAAAGTTTGGGGGTAGAGGGGCTGATCATAGACCTCTCTCATCTACATTCCTTCTAAGGAACACCAACAGAAAAGATGGGGAAAAGTGTTCTGGAGAATTCAATGCAGAATATTTTGTGACTGAACTTCTGAACTCTTCTAATGTATTTCTAGCTGCTGTCTGGAACTAAACAGATTCCAAATAAATTCAAAGACATTCAACAGCCTATAGAAACTGGCAGAAGAGCTTGCAAAATATAAAAGTAGACCAGACCTCTATGGTCCCTAAACTATGTAAATCGTGATTTCAGGCATCTGTTTTCAAACAATATGTTTCAGTTAGTTGTTCCCCAATCACCCCTTTCTTGCAGCAGTCATTCCAAAATCAATGCAAAGTGCCAAAACTGGAAACCTGAAGTGGTTCAAGGGAAGTTACTTTACCCAGCTCATTCCTGCTGTCCCTTGAGATTTATGCACTACTTTCTATTTATATACATTTTTGTCAGAAGTGTATTTTACCATTTCTTGTGCAACATCATCAGGAGTTTCCTTCTCCAGATCAAAAGTAAACTCAATGGCTCCATTATCTTTGGGTTTTCCTTTCAGTTTCTTAGGATCTTCTACCCAGAGTCTTAAGGCAATAGAGGATTTCCTACCATGGTCTTCTTCTGCAAGTTCCACTCTTACCCCAGTATCTTCAGCAAAAAAGGCATGGCTTAATAAATCTTTAATTTCATATCTGCAAAGGATATAAAGAAGATTCAAACACTGCAAGTCAACAATTTCTGAAAGGTTTGGAACAAGAAACTGCTGTTAAAGGTGGAAACATTTAGACAATGTTTGGTGTTCAGCCACGATGAATTTCTGTTCTTTTTGCAAAGACGTGGGATTTCGAAAAGAAGTGAAATTGAAAAAGTCACATTTCCCATTTCTCAAAGCTTTAGCATTATTTATACACCACAAGCACTTAGAGAAATGCAGATTATAGCTTTGTTCAACTTTTCTTAAGTATCTCAGCTTAAAGAATACCAGAGAAGAGATTCTCTCTAGGCAGTCAGCCACAGCCCCTAAAAACTGTATCTGTGAAAGTCAGGAAACACTGAGCACAAGACAAACTGGCAGAGAGCAGCAAAACATCAGTTTTGAAATCCAAAGCTGGAAACAAGGCACAACGTGTCTCCGTGTCCAGAGGCCAATGAAATCTGCTACAACAGCTCGTGATGAACCCACCACACCAACTTTTCCCACCCTCGCTGCCCCCACAGACCCTTCCCAGTGACATTTCTCAGACTGCTGAACCAGAAATTGTGAGAATATCCCAGCTCAGCTCCACAGTCATGCTGAGGGGCTGAGACACAACAGCACTGCTTATCCTGACACTGAGTGTGTCAAATATTACAACATCACTGCTTATCCTGACACTGAGTGTCGGCAAAGCAGGAAATCATTTATATTTGCACTTCCACGCTCCATTTTCTCCTGCACAGGGGAGACCCACAGAGCAGAGCAAAAGTCCACAGACAGTTCTGAAATCCCTGCATGCACATTATTTAATACAAAACTTGATGCCTTGAAACAAACCTTTCTTCTTTGTTTTTGCAGATGCACTCCCCAATTATTTCCTTAATTTCAGGATCAGTAACTTTCTCAAAGCTTGCTGGCTTTATACCCTAAAAGCATAGAGAAAAATCATTTAATGTGAAAAATCATACATTATACCTCTTAATTAAGCATATTTTCTCTGCATTTTAGATGTAATTCAACCCAGGAAGTAGCAAATACTTTTAAGTTGTTAGTCTTAATGCAAAACTGAGTTGAGGATTTAGAGCTACTATATTTCTAAATACCATTGCACTTCAAAATTAGTACACTAGTTTGCATGAGCTCAGTCACACACAGGCAAAGTATCCCTTTTTCTTTACCAACATTTGCAAATGTTACCTTTATATCCTCTGGACTCTGAAGTGAATATTCAACAAAGAGCTATTTTTAAATTTCAAAAATAACCATTTTCTGGAATTAAATTCCTTTTCTGTTTTTGGCTTAACTCTCAAAGCACTAAATGAATAAAGACAAATAATCATGGTTTTCTTCAGATAACTAGTATTGAAAATGAGTCAAAAATACCTCGGAATATTCCATATTCCTGTTTCCCACAAACCTCTTGCTTTTCCATGACCCAAACACTCTCCAACACATTCCCCTCTACATAAACCAAGCAGTGAAGCAGGAGAATACACTCCACAGCTCTGCATTGCTCCTGAATTTCCCAGGATACTGTTAGAAACCCCTTGGGAATACGTGATAGAGCAGGTGCAACCTATAAATCTAGTTAAATCTCTGTCAAATGTTAGCATTTTTGCCGGGAACAGATTTGGAACAGCAACCTATGTGCATGGCCTTTCAAGGAGAAAAATCAACTACCCACTGCAGAAGAAAACCCTGGGAAGCAGAATCAGTGTCCCCACATCCGTGTAGATATTCAGCTACAGATGACAAGTGGTAAAACAAGAAGTTCTTCTGTTTATTTGTGATGTCCAGCTTAAATCACGGAATTAATTGATTCCTTTTTAAAAACATGTTTTTACCTACTAAACCAAGATGTATATGGATGAAAATATGACAAAATTAATTTGAGAAGAGATGATGCAGTTAGACCCTATCACTTAAGGACCCAAGCACTTCCAATGAAGTCAATAAGCAGAACAAAAAGGAAACACAATTTCCTTTATCTAAAAAACCAGAATGTGATTAAGCACATAACTGAACGGGAATTGGACATTTAGCTCCATTCAAATCCTTTTAAAGTTTCACTCTGAAATAACAGTAAATAATGGCTCATGCAGTCATAGATAAGGAGCCCTGCAGAGTGGACTTTTGGCCCACTCTGTGGATTAAAAGAAGAAAACAAGTATTTTCAAAGAGCATCTGCAATACACTGAATTAAGTCTTGAACAGATTTTATGGACGAATTTCAGTGAGGGCTGGAGCCTCTCTGAGAATTTCAGAGTATTCCAGCATCAGATTATACTTTTATCCTTCTATGAACATTCTGTTGCTATTCAAGCCTCAGATTCTGCTTCAAACTTTATTAATTAATAATTTTAGGACAGCAACCCCTATTTGTCTTAAAATTCTAGAGTGAAATATGTAAATCATAAATTTTGAAAAAACAGTCATAAATATACAGAATAGTCACACAAAGACTGAGCTCCTTGTTTTGCTTCAGCAGAAAGCTGAGGAGATCCAAAGAAACCAATTTTTGTGAGAACAAACCAAAATAATCCATACCTATGGCTGGCTGGCTGCAACCCACTAAAAAGAATTATTTGCTTAAGCAAACCTAAATCTTACTGATGAGATGAGGGTTCAAATTTTGTGTGTTAGAAAAATGTGTCAAAAGGCACTGGAGTGCCCAAACTGGCTCCAATGTGCCAAGGTGAGCTCTTAGGAGAGCTCTGATACCTGAACTAGAAATGAAAGAAAACAAAGCACCACCAAAATGTGTTTTCAGCAGGATTCCTCTGTACCCTAATTCACCTTAAAGCTACAGGAGCCTAGTGTGTTCTCCATCAGAAAAAAGGATAAATCTATACATTTCAATTCACTGTTGTTTGCTCTGAGAAAACTGATTTCCATATTAGAGTGACACTCTCCAGGAAGAAAGGGTAATAAGACCTAATAAAGGCTTTAATCTGGAGAGAGGCAGGTCTAGATTGGATATAAGGAAGAAATTCCCCCCTGTGATGGTGGGGAGGCCCTGGCACAGGGTGCCCCAAGTATCAGATCTGGTCCCCAATATTGGCCTTACAAATTGCCTCCACAAATAAAAAAAAACAACTCTTCCCCAACACTTTATTTTCCCCATCTTTGGATGGAACACCGACTCGTCTGCAAACATCCATTGTGTTATTCTGCTGAACAGCTAAGCTATGAATAGATGACTAAAACAAACAAGGACAAAACATGTGAAGTACTGAACAGAGCTGCTTTGCCAAAGTGTTTTCTCCCTGTCCCTGTGCTATAGGAAGCTTTTGTTCCTCACTCTTCATTAAACTCTCCAAGGCCATCTCACTGGGATGCTGCAAACCCTCCCCTGCAGCACAGTGCCCCTGACAATGAAGGGGGAATTCTATTTGCCATCAAAGGACTCATCTCATTCACCTAAACAAAAGCCATCTGTCTTCCCTGAACATTCCCAAGGAACCATGGCACCAAAATTCAAAGTGTATTAGCTAAGAAATTATCCATGACAGTTTGAAAGCTGTACAGTCTCTTATAAATTAAAATAAACTCAATGCCACCACATGTGAAAGGCAGGGCTCGCTGGTTGGTATAAGGATAATACAAGTTACTCAAATGTTAAAATATGTATACACACATATAAACCAAGAGCAAAATGAGAGATCAAGTAATTTCCCTTTTGAGAATTTCTCTGTCTCAAACAGGATGATTTATCCTGACTCCCTCACCACCACTCATTCCCCCCCATTCTTTCTGAAGCAATTAGATTAGTGACCCGTTGCCTCCAGTACAAGGCAGCTGAGTCTATAGCCAGACACATACAGACACTGAAGTTGTCTCCTTCATGCTGAGGGAAGAAACGTGCTGCTTGTTCTGCAGGGTCTAAAAACAGCCACTTGCCATTTTCCATCAGCAGAGCACACTTGGGAAGAGCAGCACGTGATGCTCTGAAGGGACACAGCGAATGCCACACAAGTCACTGGCACGTCTGACCCACGTCAGTCAGTTTTCCAGAGGCTTTCCTGGCCCATAGAAGTGCCCTTCCACCCCAGAGACAGCCTGCTCTGGGCTACCACTCCACCTTCCACCTGAAGGTAACTCTAGGCTCATGTCCTTCCTAAAAAAGGCAAAAACCTTCTACCAAAAAAGCTGTAGCCATGTTTCCAACTGAAACTGCACCCGGGCACACACTCTCTGAAGTCACTGACATGAGGGTGAAACTCTCAATTTTACCAGGACTTTCTTCCATGACATCACTGTGTTCTATTATAAACTCATCTCTGTTTCGCTCCAGTATGGTGCTCCCTCTTAACGTGAAGCTAAGAGGATTACCTGCAGACCTAAGAAGATCTCCAAAAGCCACAAGAAGTCCATGCAATGACATTCAGAGCATTCTTTGCCTGCTGTCATTGTGCCACAGCCATAGCATTTATTCTGTCTGTGTGCACCATGTCATACAGCCTGAGAATGCTGAGAAAAGCCTCAACAGTTGTTGAGAACAAACAATGTGAAAGCTTTACATGCAAACCAGAACACTGTCCCAGGGGTCCCAGGGTGGGCTGTTCTGAAGCACAGGTTTGTACCACTAAACCCAAGGAGATGGCCAGGAGCTCCCTGGAGATGCAGCTGCTCTGCTGTGCACTCCACACAGAAATAAGAAAACACTGGGCTGGAGCAGCCTGGGAAGGTCACGGATTCCGATGTTTCATCACTATTGTCTACATCAAAATCACTTGGCAGAATGATTAAACACAAAAAAAATCTGAGTAAGAAAAACCATCAAGTTATGCATGAAAAATGAGATTATGGCATCAGAACGAAGGGCACTGCAAATATGCTGACCAGGAAATCACTTCAAAGTGAACTGTGGTAAATGTGGCTTGGCCCCGCTGCTTGGGAAAGATGTGTTTTCTATTTACAGTACATATCCATTTTTTTAATGTTTACACTCCATCATTCGGGCTGAAAGGGCAGAGAGAGGTGACAAGCTGGAACGAGCATGTCTCGTCTGGCAGAGAAATGAGCCCCTCTGCACATTCCCAAACATGACCATCACCTTACCCTGGACAAATGCAAACATACAGGCACACGTGGGAAAACAGGAATGCAAAAATTAAAGCAGCAATTAAGCCATAAGAATATGGTCAGGCAGAATAAAAGGTCACTGAAATAAATTAAGTATAATAATCTTACACTACAGACATGCAGAATGTGACTTATGCTGAAATAATAATGTCTCAGAAAGGCAATGTTTACATTTTCTACACCAGTAATGACGACCAACCTGTGTGACTTGGACAGCCAGGACTTGAGGTGTGTCTCATGTCCTAGTAGCAGGCAAGGGCATGGTAGAGTGTTTGGACACAGAGAGGAAACTACTGAAAAAGATATTATAGTGGCAAACCCCAAATCATGCCCTGCCTGTGCTGGGTAGCAGAGGGAATGTCAGCTCAGTGGGACCCAACAGAAGGCAGGCAGCCTAAAGATTTTGTTGGTTGTCACTCCTTGATGCAAACTCTAGCCAGCAATTCCAACCCCTATGGATGCTATCGACACCTCTGGTGGTTGCCACTGCAATGCTGAGCCCAAGGCAGGAAAAGAAAGTGATTTTATTTTATACTTTTTAAATAAAGGCATCAGGCAGCTAGACACAGGAAACACATTTCACAATGCACTGACCCTCAATTTAAAACACTAGAAATAGTATTTATATTTCTGGTGCAAAAAGCCCCAGCTTCATAAAGAAGTAAAAGTCTCATTGAGAAGCTGCAGCGTTCAGGGGCCCTGCATCTTCTCCACCCAAGAAGGTCAGAGCTGCCTTCTGCTCTAGCGAGAGCCCCAAATCTAGTCTAATACTGGAATAAAACAGTCTAATTCAGCCTCTTGGGTTCAGCCTACACTCTATTTTTGACTATATTTCAGTCTATTAGCCCCAAGGCTTGCACAAGCTGCCGCATCACCAACCCTAACTCTTCATCCAAGTGATTTTAGAGTTACTTTGTCTGCTTGTAGTCACTGCCCCAGCTCAGGGCAGACCCCACGGCATGGTGCTGGCTCAGGACCCCACACCCCAAACTCCTGCACCTCCTCCTCAGCTGCTGCATCCCTCAGAGCCCGCAGGCCACTCACACTGCTCGGAGCAGGGTCCCTCCTGTCGCAGCTCCCCTGCAGATGCAGCCCCGCTAGAGAAGCTGTTGAGCCACCAGAAGGTTCCTCCTGGGACAGAGGATCTCCCCCAGGACCAGGCTCCTCCTGCACCCTCACCCCAGAGGTCCACCCCCTGCTCCTCCTTCCTGCCTGACAGTTGTGCAGCTCATGGCATTTGACAGGGCTTTCTCCACTCCACAGGGAGCTGGTTAACCCTTTCCTTGGAAAAACTGTAATGCCAATTTTGCCATCTAAGGAATTCTGGCGCCTTTGCTCCCGCTGCTACTACCCCAAATTCAGATGAAAACCGCACACTCCCCGTGCTGGTACCTGATCCTTTTGTCTTCAGCTTTCCCTGCCAGACAGTTCTGCTTCAAAAACACCCCTTACAGTGACCTTCCAGCAGCTTCTCCGCCACTGCACGTTCTATGTGATAAACATCATCTCCCACCTCTCTGAAGCTGCCAGCAGAAAGCCAGTTTTACAAAACTATAATAATTTACCATCTAATCCTGAGCTGTGTAAAGGTTACTGCCATAGAAAACGATTTGGCTCAGGCTTCCATCAGTGTTTAAAAAAATGGCTACTGAAGTCTAAAAATTGAAATATAACATCTAATTAGGAATCCTCTGATTAATCATTATTCTTTGCCATCTTGGATATTGCTCTGATAAATGAGGCTTAGGAGCCTTGCAAAGTCTTAATTACCCACATTCCAGATGGCCACGAGGTGTGCACAGAGCTCCTCTGGGTACGTGGAGCAATGAAGAGCTCGATGTTCTCGGTGGCTCCAGGTGCACACACACATTCCCAGTAACACCAGCTCCCACGGTGGTACTGGGTACCTGGCCCGTCTCACATGCAGGACATGAGGCTACAGAGCCTAAAATTGGAAGAGCCTCTTGTAGCCACTCTGTGAAGTTTTAGAGTTCAAGGTGGTGTCCCCTAAGCTGCCCACACTGGCAGCATTTAGGCCATAGCTGAAGGACCATACCAAAACAGAGCCAGCATCCCTTGTGCAAAGGTAATAAACACTGTGATAAAGAACCATGGAATAACAACACTGAGTAACCATGTGGCTTTAGGATCACAGAAGGGTTTGGGTTGGAAAGCACCTTAAAAGACCATCTCAATCCAACCTCTCTGTAATGGGCAGGGACACCTTCCACTAGACGAGGTAGCTCCAAGCCCTGCCCAACCTGGCCTTGAATAACAAGGATAAAGGCAAGGAACTCTCCTGAGCCATCAAACCCATTCCATGTCTCTGAGAAGCTGCAGCATGGTTTGCAGCCAGCCCACGGTGCAGGTCATGGTCAGCAGCCAGCACATCCATGGCTGCACACACTCGCCTCCCTGCAACACCAAGGGAGCTGTTACAGCCACAGGATGAAGACAACTGCACTGCTGAGCAGTTTCTAAGGCCTTTGGTGGGCTTTACAATTATTTCTGAGTGGCTCTGAGTTGAAAGCAACACTCTAAGAAGAGTTAAATTACCAAGCATCAGCCCGCTGGGCTGTATTTGTGGCCAACGGAGATGAAATCAGTGACAAAGATAACTGAAAATATTTGGTGCAGCTGCATCCAGTCAAACACACTCCAAGTGTAGAACTGTGAGCTTACACATAAGCCTGAAACAGGTTTGTATAACCCAGAGCTCAGATACCTCAACTTGTACAACACTGTGTACGCTCAGCAGTACCGACACCTCATCAAAAGATGCTTTTGAACCTTCCAATGACAAGATCCAACACCAGTTAAGGGCGTGTACTCACACAGGTTACTTTTCGGTAGATTTGAGCAGCATTCTGGCATTCTGAGTAAGGGTATTCTGAGGTAGCCATTTCCAGCATGCACATTCCAAACGCGTAGACATCCACAGATTCATCGTAGTGTTCCTCGTACATTTCCGGGGCCATGAATTCTGGTGTGCCTGCACAGACACACCAAGAAAATGCTGAGTTTTACAAGAGCCTAAATGGCTTTAACCACGAGCTTTTTCACCTGTAAGAAGTGTGCCCAGTACAACTGTGTACAGCTGCATGCAAGATCATTTCAAAAGAGCTCCAGCATCCCCAGGGAGGAAATCCAAGGTGAATGTATGCACTTCCATGCCCGTGGCTTGCTGACAATAACCCAAAAGGGGGAAGCAGGGCGGGGGGATGGGGAAGAAAAAGAATGAAAAATTTCAAAAACTATCAACAAAATGAGCTATCGTTCATTTCCTGCCCACACTGAAGTGATGGAATAGTTTCTGGCTAGCTGGAGAGAAGGATATGTGCAGGGCTGAGGAGGTGAAAAGGGGAGAAGAAATGAGAACCTCCACTCTTGTTTTTATCAGTGCATATTTGCATTTTTTTTGTTTCCTCCAGTGATACAGAGTAACCACAGCAGACAGCACTTTGCAAGCCAGTAGTATCACAAATCACCTACAGAGTCATGCACAAAACATCAAACCTAATTCTGTCACTGGTTTAGTGGGACAAATCAATGAGGCTACTCACAGAACAAGGTCCTACTCAATAGGGATTAGGGTGTCAGGAATCTGATGCAAACTGGGTAAATATGAAGTGAGGCACTGGGAGCTGCAACCTGGGGACAAGCAGCAACTTCCAACACCTGCAACATTTGCTCAGTAAACTACTCTGAAAAGAGGGGCTTAAAAAGCAACACTTAGGTATTGATTCCAGGAACTGTATCTCATACTGTAATTCACACTTAGGAGTAATGACTAGTTTATTTCCTTTCTACATAGAAAAAATGAAGGAAGAGAGGTCAGTGCAATGGTGTGTCATGGGACAGTAGCATCAAGCTGTTGGGATGCCAAAAAGAGAGTGGCAGGTCATGGACCATGAGAAAGACCCAGATGAAGTCTGCCTGTCCAGCCTCAGCACCCAAACCGCCTCCAGCCCTGGCAGATCCCATCAGTGCTTTGTTACATCATCACTAATCAGCAGCAAAAGCACAACTGTAATTAAAGTAACATATAATCAGAAAAAATAGTTCTGACATATCCCAGGATGGTTTGGATTGGAAGACCTAACTCATGAACCAGCATTTCTGTAAAATTAATTTTGCAAAATTCAAGATTGATCTCTTCCCTTGTTTATGTTCCTTCCACTTCAAAGACTCATTCCTCCAGCCTTAGCAAATCAGCCAGACCCGTGTCATGGAGGCTCGGTGTAGTCCCTCTCTCAGGGGGTTTGTTCCAGCTGACACCAAGGCAGAGGCTGCTGCTCAGAAAGGGTTAACAGCTGCCACAGGGAATTATTTTGGAGCTGCTGCCTTGCTTTAGAAGGAACACAACTCAGCAGCAGGACTGAATCTCATGAATTACATGGCATTTAAAACAAATCTGAAAAAGTGATAGCAATAGTCTAAGAAGCAAATGGAATACTTGGCACCATTCCAAAACAGGACAAAAATTACATTTTCCCCAATTCTTTGGAGTAGAAAGGAATATCTACAAGCATCCTTCAGCATCACAGCCCAGCTCAAGGTGAAGCTGCTCAGCACCCAGCTGCTCTTGGCAGGAGCAGGTTTGCCCTGGCTGGGCTCCCACAGAGACACCGCAAGGTGCTGACTTCATCCCTTCCAGCAACATGAAATGCAGCTCCTGATATGCCTTTGGAGCTGCTCCCCCTGCAGAGGGGGCAGCATTACTCATCACCACTGCTTCCAAGCCTCCTTCATTCTCTCCTTGGAGCAGTACTACTCACGAAAACTACAAGCTCGGTTTTATTGCCAGAATGAATGCAGACTCTTTGCCAGCATCCTGCAGCCCTTCCAGTATCAAATTGCTTTCAGACATGAGTGCATTTTGATGGTGCTCTGTTCACAACTGATTTTACAAAAATCTGTATGAGCATTACTAATATTCTTACCAATCTGGTACTACTGATGTTACTCCTAGTATTGGTACTCCCAGTATTGGTACAATACTATTGCATTGGTATTACTGCTACTATTTCCAGTATTGGTATTACTGACATTATTCCCAGTATTGGTACTTCTGGAATTATTCCCAATATTGGTATTACTTATATTATTCCCTGTATTGTTATTATTGATATTATTCCATTATATCCCATGAACAATTGTTACCCTGCAAAAAAAAATTATTTGAAGAAATACTGACTCTCAACAGAGAAAAACACCACCAGTTACTAGAAGTCAAAAACTAGAGAAACTTAACGAATATAAACAAACGTGAGTTCACTAAAATCAATGAGGTTAAGCAGACCCACAGCAGCCAAGCACATATCTGAAATTTCTGTTGTTTTGACTTCACTGGCACTGGGCTCTCTACGCATTAAGGATGACACAGGAGGAAGGAGAATAGGAAGTTATGATAGCATTACTTACTGATTCCCATTTTTATAGAGGTATAAAGGCAACAGCCCCAAACCCACTTTAACTTCCACTACAAACCTGCAACTGAAAAACCACTACTGCAAAATGGGAAAGGAAGATGTTAAATAGAGAGCCACAATACTGACTGAGGGAAGCCAAGGAGAAGAGGAGCATTACCTATGACACTTTTGGCAAATGAAGCTCTCTTGAGTGTTGCCAGACCCAAGTCTCCTATTTTCACAGATCCAGTTGGTCCAGTAATAAAAATATTATCACATTTCAAGTCTCTGTGAATTATTGGTGGAGTTCTTGTGTGCAAGAAAAGAAGACCCTTCAGGATTTGCCGACACCAACTCCGCAGGACTTTAGGTTTCATCACTTTAAATCTCTTCAGATACCTAGAGCACAACACACACACAAGTGGGTATAAAGGAAGTGAAAACATTTTATTAGAGATTTAAGGGGCTTTAACAGCTGAAACTCCATTACGGATAAAAGCTCCTTATTAGATGCCACAAGAGCAGCACAGAAATATCCCAAAATTGAATGGAATAGATCTTTTCAAAGGAGGAATTAGAGCATTCAGTTTTAGGGAGGGTGATAATGAGCATTTTTGGTGCAAATACAACCAAATATTTTGAAGTCTAATTGTTCGGCAATTCATTTCATGCAGAGAACAGCTTTAGAATATGTTCATGTATCTCGAATCAGAGAAATTCTGAAGTTTCATTTTAACCACAAGACTTGGACCCTTGTACCATGCACCTGCATTTCTTTCCATTCACCTGAAGCGCTGGTTGGGAGGGGACATTTGGGGAAGATGCAGGGCCCGCTAATGCACTGGCAGAGTAGCACACTGACTCAGTATTGCTCCCATTGGGGCTGAAAATCTGTTCCAGAATCCATGCCAACTGCTTTATATCAACCTTAACAAGACTGTCAGTACCAGAAGCTATTAATTAATGCTGTTTAGGGGATAACCTAGAGCACCTTCAGCCTCTAAGAGACTCTACCATTCAAGTGCTATTCTATTTGAATTCCCTAACAAAACATGCAAATACAAGCACAAAAGCCAGCACCAAACACACCCTGACAAATCCAAACGTCACAGGCGGAAGATGAAACACCAGAGAACAGCTTCGAGTTGCATAACCAGAACAGGGAAGCAGGCAGAAAAAGATAGAGGCCAAAATTCTGCTGTCAAATCACTGCGGTTCAAATGCGGGGACAAATTTGACAGACACCAGAGAACAGCTCCATTTTTTGCTTTTATCTGGAGATGGTTTTTTTCAGCATATGAAAGTAGGATTTTGCTATAAATGTCTGCTGCTATTCTTAGCCCCTTGCCAGGAGCGCAGTACTTACGTCTTCAGCGTTCCAGAGGTCATCAGCTCGGTAACCAGCACAATGCATCTTTTGCCTTTTGCACAGGATTCCCAGAAGTCATAAAACCTCACGATGTTTGGGTGCTGTAGACCTTTCAACATTTCTGCTTCCTCTTTAAATCTCTGCCTCTCCACTTTTGTCAGTTTTCTGTCCTATAAACCAAAATGAGACATTATTATTAGTGATGGACAAAAATAAAGGCTCTGCATTGCCAGGGTATTCAGAATTTTAGATTTGTTTTATGCTTGTGTCAAGAGCAATTATAAAATCTTTTATGTAAGAGAGCAGCAGCGTGTATGAACTAGGGCACTCGGCCTAAATCCAGTATCAGGAAGACAAAGAGATGCCTGTGCTATGCCATGTTCACGACAGCACTAATATTTCAGGCACCATGAACACACCCGTGGCATGATGGATCAACCCTCAGCTATCTCTTCACGTTTGGGTGTTGTGAGGCTCCTTATCCAAGGGATTCATACCCACAGGGTGTCATTTCCAGGTATGGATGTTCTCACAGCCAGGGCCCCAGGCTCCCACCACCCTCAGCTGCCCCCGGGATGCTCTGGCACAGAGCACCAGCTGAGGTCCCTGCTCACCACACGGGGCTCTACAGCCCATTCTGTTTACCTCAGGCTAAATTAAAACCATGTCACCTTCCAAAAAAACCCAAACACATTCATTTTTCTATGTGTTTGCTGTTCTGCTTCATTTTACAGACTTTTCCCTTCTTTTTGGTAAAGGAAGTGTTTCCAGCTGTCCTTCAGCTTCTTCCATAGGCTGCGTATGCATGGAAATTCTTCAGATTAGAAATGTGAAAATGTCATGTTCTACTACTCTGGTTTTCCTAGAGAATTCCAGGGCATTTCCCACAAGCTCTGGGCTGTGATGTGACTCTGGCCACACTTGCAGAGCCTCTCTGCCCCTCCATGGCTCAGGAGAAGCTCCAAGGCTGCCTGGACCTCCCCAGCACATGGAGACCTCCAACAGGCAGCTCAAACACTCACTCTGACCTCTTAGGATGATGAAACAGAGCAGCAGGGAACCCACCATCACGCCTGCCTGGTTTGCCCCTCTTGGCCAAAGCACTGCCCTGTCCTAGAAATGGAGCTTTTGGGATCTTTAGAAGGTGGTCTTACTCAGAAAGCCAAAGGCTCACCAATCACCAAGATGAATTAGTTCATATTTTAACCTCAGCCTTCTTCCTTTTCTCAAGTCACTTGGGCACGTCTGCACGAGCTGCACTCCTGTGTACACAGGGTGAATTCAATGGGAATACAGCTGACTCGTAGCCAAGATGCAGAAGGATCAGCCACTGCCATTTCCACAGCCTGCCCTCACCCACAACCCCCGACAGTTCAAGGTGGGAACGAGAACTCTCATGGCTACAAACAAGTCAGCTTCACAGGTAGGCTTAATCAGAGGAAACACAGGGTTGGAACCGTGATGTGGCTCTTGGTGGACGACAAAACCCTGCCACAGCGCTGTGTGTGCACGTGGGGAGCATTTCCATCGCTGCTGGGGCTGATCAGGGCGTTCTGTTCCCTCTGAGATCCGTGGAGCAGCACCAGAGCAAACACTGCCTGGGCAGCAGCAGCAGCCCTGGTGCTGGGCAGTGCAGGGGACCTGGCCTGGGTCCCCAGGGCAGCCAGAGCCCCCCGTGCCCCACAGGGACAGCAGCACACACAACACCCACAGCCGAGCCAGGCAGCACCTCTGCGGCTCTGCACCAGCTGCCTTTTTTCTAAAGCAATAAAAGGCCAAAAAAACCCAGGCTGCCTAACGAGTCAGGCAAGAGCCACAGAATTGCTCTCAAATCCATCACTTCTTTCCCTACTGCTGAGTTTCCTTCTAATTTAAAACCTGTAGAATAAATCAGACACACTGCTGTTAGGAAGGAGAAGGAGCAAGTCCCTGTGCAAGGCAGGAAGAGCAGAGTGGGAGCCGGCAGAGAAAANTCATCTGGGTATGAGGAAGAAATTCCTCCCTGGGAGGGTGGGCAGGCCCTGGCACAGGGTGCCCAGCACAGCTGTGGCTGCCCCTGGACCCCTGGCAGTGCCCAAGGCCAGGCTGGACATTGGGACTTGGAGCATCCTGGGACAGGGGAAGGTGTTCCTGACATGGCAGGGGGTGGAAAAGATGGGACTTAAGGTCCCTTCCAACCTAAACCAGTCTGGGATTCCATGAATGTCCGATTAGCACTTTACAGCCTCAATCCTGGTAAATCCCTCACTCATTTAAACTGGATTAACATGATGTTTGCAGCAAGAAGACACAAAGAAGTGAATATGCTACGTATAACCAAATTTCTGCTAATCCAACACATGTATGTTCTCTGCTTCTCCCTACTCATCACAGCCAGGGCAAAAAAATGCCTCTTTCTTTTAATATAAAATGTATCTCTTCATTAAGCTCCTTATGGGGAACAACAGCAAAGACAGGAATTAGTAAGTAAATGTGTTAACAAAAGGAAAGGGAAAACTTACAAATTAAATTTCTGGAATGGCCCCCAAATTAACAGCAGGAACATGTTCAGTTAGTCATCCCCAAGCATCATTTCCTCCAGGTTGTAACATATGGGCTCTGACTAAGAATCTGAAAATTATACAAGCAGGAGACTGGCTTTCACCTGAGCCTACAGAAGATTTCCAAGATTAACAAACGAGGTCAAGTTTCTTGCCTAGTTCCTTGTAAGGAGGGAACAGATCCGGGAATCAACTCCACCCCCCCACCATGAAGAAAGGGGTTCTTGCAAAGAAGTCTACATAAATTTTTCACATTCAATGCGTAGAACTGTGTAGGAGCAGGGTCTGGAGCACAGCTGTTGCAAACTAGAAAGATGTGCTGCTTTGCAGTTTCACAGAATTTTTTTAATTTTCTCCTTTTAAAA
>VYZR01085703.1:4376-31383 GCA_013400675.1 Oxylabes madagascariensis
AGCATTCCCAGGATAAGGCACTGTGAATTGCTAACTCAGACCTTTTAAAGTGAGCACAGTGCTGCTGTTTATCATTCTTGCCTTTCCAGTACCATACATGATCCTTCTGGCCACAGGAAGAGCTCCCCACTTCCCA
Source organism: Oxylabes madagascariensis (assembly GCA_013400675.1). NCBI lineage: Eukaryota > Metazoa > Chordata > Aves > Passeriformes > Timaliidae > Oxylabes > Oxylabes madagascariensis. Next base: position 4,513 of record VYZR01085703.1, read on the forward strand.
GGTGACTGTACCTGGGGAACTGCGGCTTTTTCTAAATCCAAAACTTCAGAAGGACTAGATTCTGGGTAAAACGGTGATTTGCAAAACACATTACCAAATACAATAAAATTTCACCTGGTTTTAGGAGAAAGAGGGGTGGGGGGAAAAGGGGGAAGGATACCATAAAAGTATGTGAAAGATCCTAGTATATAAGAGGAATATGTGCGTTGTCAATTTTGTTGTACTCATGCCTACATTTCTTTAGAAATGAAGTCTGAAGATCTTCCTATGTCACAAAGTGCATGTGACACTCAGGTGGAGAACAAAGAACCCAGAACATCTGAGCAAACACAGTGGCATCTGCCTCCAGAAATGTGAAATGACCGATGTTCAGAGGTGGTGCAACTAGGGTGCCTAAAGAAAAATTGCCCAGAATTTCCTATTTTAAGTTTCTGTTTTCATCTGTTTGTAAACTTTGCCAAAATGTAACTGTTTTGGCTGAAATTACCCATGCCAGGTGTTTCCCTCAAGTTGATTATTTTTTGGATAGCATCATCAAAAATGTCTCAGCTATTTCCAAAAACAGAATTATGGAAAAACCCCTTTGTTTTGACCATGTTGAGAATATTTCATCTGCTCTGCTGAAAAGCTCTTGCACCTCTGTGCTTAGAATTTGGCACAGCACAGGGTTGTCTTTTCATCTGGGCATTACATTTGTAAACAGGAAAAGTGCCCATACTACATCAGGCTAAGTCTAAAAAAACACTGTTTGCACACACTTGGAAGAGACCTGTTTGGTTTGGATTTTTTTTACTTCTAAAAGGTAGAAGTACTTATACCTTGGGCATGCTCCATTCTCTCTTTTTCTGCAAGGTAATGGAAATATTTGTGCACTGTTCCACAGAGAAACAGAGTACGCTCCAGGCCAAGGTTATAAATGCTGAGATAGATATTCTTTGAAGTTTAGAGCATCCCATCTCCTTCTGGTGGCTGACCTGAAAGGCGATAAATCTATGCTGATAACAGCTACTCCATTAGCAAGAGTCACAGTAGACTCACTGATTAATTCTACAAGAGTCACACACATAAATATGTATACATGCACTTAAAGAATATCATGGTAACAGTTAGGGCACTCAAGTTAAGAAAAGCTAGAAGCATGTTGCTTATACCTCAATGAAGACCTTGTGTATTCACATTATGAAACAACCCTTAAAAACACACCTACTTTTCCTCTCTCCCTTGTCTCAATCTCTTCTTCACCCAATGCAAAGATGGACTATGCCTGGGGGATCAATCATCTTTGTGTAATGAGGCAGAAGAATGACTGCCTCATTTGTTAAAACATGTGTGTTAAATGTACAAGGCAGAGGGCTGCAAGAGGAGAAAAGAACTGCTAAGATGTAAGGCGAATGATGCCTGAAGAACTGATTTTAATTTTTTTTTTTTTTTGTAATTCCCTTCTGTCAGATGATTTTATGGATCGTGCTGAACGCAGAACATAAATCTAATTTCTGCAGGTTGCCATTGGTTATCACCCTGCAACAGCTATCATCAATGGAAAAGATTTTTTCAACATTATGAGCTCCCTGTATAACGTTAAGAATTGAAAAATGGCATACTTAAGACAAAGATGCTTCAAACCTCAGCTCCTGTGAACCCTGGTTTCCCACTTTCAGAAGGGAGAAAACAACTGCTTCACTAACAGAGGTGCTGAAAAGATAGTTAATGGTCATTACAGAATCAGTGATGAGCACCAAGAAGAACGTATTTACTTTCACCTTTGCAAAACAAAGTATTTAACTTATCTTCAGAACATGGTTTAAACAGGGAATAAGGCTGGTAGCCTTCACCTGAACACCAGAAGTTATGTACAACACTGAACAGTATCTCCTTCAGTAAACATCTCAGGCAATTAATGATGCAATGGTCACAGACGGGGGAAAAAAAACCCCAAACAAGGTACAAAGTCATGTAACTGAGGCTGTACCATACTATGCAGGAAAAACAAAAGCAAAAAGTTGGACAAGGAGCCTCAGCCGTGGCACTAATTAATTGGCAAGCGCTACAATTTACAAAATTAGTATTTTTAAATGTGGCTTTGTGTATGCTCAACCTGTAACTAAGGTTTGATTAGTATATTCCCGAAAAGCTCTGCACTGTTGAAACTTGAGAAAAATTATTTTAGGGACCTTATTGATTAGGACCACATACTGCTTTGCTTTAGGCAGCCTTGATCTGGCTTTGGACTTTCTCGTCTACCTCAATGAGGGATGAAAACAGCAGTCTCCATACGCCTACAGGTTTCAGCTGCAAGCATGGTGAGACTAACAAATATAACAAATGCTGCCATTTGTACCTGTACAACTGACTTTGGGCACAATGCCATTCATGTACACATATATTACAAATGCATATCACGTATGTTCTTAAGCATATTCACAGGATATGTAGAGACATATCTTCAAGATTTAAATTTCCAAAGCAAGTTTGAATTTTCCATGTTAAAACTTTACAACGAAAGGGGCTGCTCTATACCTATCTCCCTTCTGCCTTCCTCTAAATTATGTATCTTACTTTACCAAGCCAAATCTTTAGAAATTTTCAGGGAAAACAGAACACAAGCTACCATGCAATTTCCCTTTGATCACATTTCTCCTGGTAGCAGCTTTGCTGGGATTGTTAGCAAGCCAACTGTCAGCGCACAGCAAAGAAATACCAGCGCATGTCTGTGCAGCACGCGGGGCTCACATGGCATAGGCCCACATCCTGCCCTCTGCTACACATGAAGTTCATGGGGGAAAGGGAATAAGGACTCTCTTCTTCCATCTGCTCCGAATGCAGCAGCGAGGCAGGATTCCAACCCAGCACTCAGGAGAGTGCCAAAAAAGGGACTGGCTACTGTGCTGGCTGCCACTCCAGGGCCCCAGGGGTGTGAGGCCCGCCAGCTGTGGGGTGGAGCCGTGCCCCCAGCCAGCTACAGCCTCTGCTGCTGTCTCGCTGCTGGCTCAGCGTGTGGAACGATCGCTTTAAGAAAAGCAATATTGTGCAGTTCATCATGTGGTGCAGGTGTTCACCTTCAAGTATCCCTGCCCTGTGCTGGCAGAGCAGCTCCAGCAGCTGGCATGGCCTGTGCTTGCCTGTCTTCCCACGCCACAAAGCGCGGCACTATGAGATCCCCGGGCTGGCTTTGCTCTGAAGGAGAAAATGCTGAGGAAAGGGAAGCTCTCACCTAAATACAAAGGACTTATATTTTTAACTGACTTCCCTCTCATGCGGAGGTGTGATACAACTCCACACTCTCTACCAAGACCAACCTCAGCAACTCTAGTTTCACTGATGAAGAAAGGAACCTGGTAAAGAATCAGAAACCTCTGCTGAAATAAAATCCAGGGTCAGGTACCACCAGCAGAAAATTCAGCCCATACAAGAGCTGCTTCACACTGAAGTCACAGTTCCTGTTCAGACAGGATAAATTCAGCTGGTAGCAGGGTATGGTCTGTGATCTCTCGTGAATCTCACGTGGACAGACCCAGAAGTCACCAGTGTTGGGTATCCGCTGCAGATGCAGCGATGGAGACATTCATCCGAGGGCAGAGCTCCCAATCTCGTACTGGCAGCCCTGTGCAGAGTACCAGTGCACTGCAGCTGATTAAAGAGCACTTTTTAATCAATCTACCCTGGTGAAGCAGAGGTATGGAAAGAAGAGAAGAAACAAATTCCAGCTGTAGGAAATAAACTGCTATGGGCAAGCATTTCTTCAGCTGTTGCCCAAGCCAGCATGGAACCACAAGCATTTGAACTTGGTAGATTTGGAGAGGGTAGGACCCTTGCACACTTGATTTCACTAGGATCCAGTGCTGAACCAGTGGATGAGTGATAGATGGAGATTTAACTGCCAAAATGCACTTTTTCCTCCTAGGAGAGGAAAGAAAAAGCAGTTTCATTTCTGAAAAATAAATTCCCCAGGTTTAAATTACACTAGGGGCATGGTGTTTTTTATTTTTGTCTGGACATACATATTTGAGGGTGTTCTAATAAACAGAGTATTTCCTCTGACTTTTATTCAAAGGTACTAGCAAGTTCTGCCTTTTAAAACTCAAGAATTTGATTTGCTATAGTGCAATAAAACTTCAGGCAGGATAATCTTAAATTCAGGCCTTTTTAAATAGTTCATAAAAATGTATTAAAGGACTACAAACTCAGTTACAGGCTACCAAACAGTATTTTGACCTCTCCTAACATCCCTCATCATAGAATCTCACTGCTGCTAAACAAATACTGATTATTTTCCAAACAATCCCACCCAGAAGAGGAAACAAGTGCATAGAAAAATCAAAGGATGTGTCTAGTACCACAAAGCAAGACTGATGAAAAAATGATGATAAAACTGATGAAAAAACCCTTGGTATCATGACTTAACCTTGGAGCTGAATATTCAGCCTTTTGCTAAAGTTGCCACACAACAAAGTTGTTCCAAACCCTAAAGCAAGATTTATACACTTAGACAGAAACGAGGTTTAGCCATTTCATATTCTTTTCCCCCCTGTTTTCATGTAAGTTGCTTGTGACTTTGTACTTTAATTACAACACATATATTAATCTGAATACCAATTACTCTTACAGGTACAGCTATAAACAAACTAGATTCACCCAGGCACAGCTTGTTCTTGCCATATCTTTGCAGCTAAGTTGGGACTCACTGAAGAAGAAACAGATCTCATACAGATAACCACATTAGTTTTCATATAATACTTCAACCTGGAAGTAATCATAATTTTCCTCTACAAAAGCCAGTTGTAGCATCTGAATTTTTTACTGCTGGGCAACATCTTTTCAACTTTCGTATGTCAAAAAAAAATTGAAAAAATGTAAATGCTTCACTGAGCTACAAACAATGAAAAAAGGTGTTCTGCCTGCCATCAAACCCCGCTGTTAAAATATTAACACAATGTAAATATTGTAATATTGAGGAAGTACACTGTGTCAGTACTTCCTGGCACCGTACAAGAGCTTCACTGTTCCCTTCAGTCCCTGCTGTTAGTTTTAAACACGCACAACTTAAACAAGGCATCTGAGCTTCTCCAGTCCTGGTGCAGGATTGCAGAGAGGCAAAATCTTACTGTAGGTTCTCTGTAGACTAAAAACCAAAGTATTAAAAAGAATTTTTAAACCCAAACAATTATATAGATGTCAGTACTTTTGAGGCAAAAAAAAAAAAAAATCCCCAGAGTCTTTCAAAAGTCTTGGCATATTGCTGCCAAACATGGAAAGATCTTTGGGTATGCACTGTCCTCCCCTTCCTCAGAGAAGAAAAACAAGCTGCAAATGCCCACCAGTGCCAGAAGTTTGAAAGCTGAAGTTATTCCTCATGGCAAAAGTCCCATTCCCCAGATTTGCCGGTTAAGCACATTACTTGCAATTGACTCTCTCAATTGACTGAATAAGCAGCATTTGTGTAATCAAGAGAATGAAGCAGCCATCTACCATTAGTAAGCCAGATGTTGTTATCAGGCCTTAAGAAACGCTGCTTAGCTGCTGTAATGATCTGTTTGTCATGGAAGTGTCACAGAAAAGCAGCACAGCTTCAAAAAATAGTTAAGACAGAGAATGACCTTGCTACAGAAAACAACAAAAAAAACCCCAGACGGTCATACTTGCAAAAAGTCAGTAGACTTGTTCTATGGGGATCTGGGGACAACTAGAAGAATTTTACCCTACTGGCTTTGGTTAATACAAGGTAAAATCCTGACTGACAAAGATCTTATCAGTTTCCACTGAAATAGTGTAAAGCCTTGAAATCTGAAGTTACCGCCGTTTACACTCAGAGGCTTCTCTCAGTGGCATATCTGACAAAAACCATCCTTGTCCCACAGATCTAAATTCAAAACCAAATGAAATACCAGGGAAAAATAACTAAATGTGTGAAATGTCTAATATTCCAGAAATGTCTAATCCCAGCAAAACTAGGTGCTAGGATTTCAAGAAATGAGTCTTACATGCTATATTATGACAAAAGAAAGGTGTTAACACTGCTTCAAGCTACCACAGGAAGCATGAGAATTCCAAACCCTCACCAACTTTCCAAAACACACTAAATAAATGGTTTATTCCAGGTTTAAAGCATCTGCTGCTCCTGAAACTTTCTCACCTTTCACACGTTTCTGTACACAAGTGGGAACTAAAGTAACTTGTACAATGCCCCCGTGTACCAGTCAAAGCGTCGGATAAGCCTTATTCTTATGCATGGTAAGAAATTGCCCTTGGGGTTAACACAGATTTTCCACTTAATTTTAACTTGCTCACAGACCCTTATTCTGGAAGAGCTCCTTCAAGCATGTATCCAGCTGTATCACCACATTTGTATATGGTCAAGACTAACATAAATCTTCCACCCTCAATGTTTTTTCACGTGTCAGTTTATCTGCTAAGAAAATGTACTATGAACACAACACTTAGCCCCTGTATCTTTTATCTTACTTAAAAGGGAAGAAAAACTCTTGAGAACTCAGTGAGCATTCAGTATATGTAATGGGCATGAGAGGGCTATAAAAAGTCTAGGAACAGGACATCATTCCAAAACTGAACTACTTACTGTGAGGGGGAGTGTTCATTTGTTTGTTTTTAAAAGACAAACAGGGGGGTTTTTTTGTCTGTTTCATGAAATATTATAGCTAAGATCCTTCTCCGCTTCCATAAATGGATGTTTTTCTTACTCTCAGTGGGTGGTCTCAGAGTTTTGACACAGGAATATCACAAGCTAAAAACATAGGATGCTACAGAGATAGCCCACCTGCAGTGGTGGTGGATGTGAAGGGGCAGAGGGAAGGTGATTGCAAAGACCAAAACAGACTGTGGTGGGGGAAATCAAAGGTCAGAAATGTATTCACAAGCCTAACAATGGGAAAGCCCTGGTAAAATGAGCAGCCAAGAAGAAGAGATACATTAGAAAAAGAAGGGATGCATAAAAGAGACAAAAATGTTAGTGTTCACTTATTCTGGGGTTTTTGTTTTGTTTTTTTCAAAATGATCCTAATAAGACACTCAGACATAATGCTTGGCATTCCTTTTAGAATAGTTAAAATATTTTGCAAACTGGTTTCTTTAATATTTCTATTTCATGCTAGCTAATTTAATCAAAAAAAAAATTCCTTTAAAAGCTCTGGTATAAACCATATGTCAATGCAAACGCCTGCTACTGCCTTGTGTGTTGCTTGGTTTCTTACCTGTTTTCTACCAGGAAGTCTACCACATATTTCTTCAGACAGTAGAGATGGGCATCCATCAGCCCTGTTCTGATATGCATTCTGGGGTGCCTGGAAAAGAGTAAAAAAGGGAAATCATGGAGTTTTTGCATGGCTATTTACAAGAACCTGACTTTGCAATGAGGTCAAGGGATAGTGACAAGTGTGCAAAGGTGTGTTTCTTTCCATCTACTGTTGGATTGTTGGAACAGAAGAGTTCAGTCTGCCATTAGTGGGCTGTGTCTATAAACTTACACCTGCTGGCCCTGGGCTGATTTGCTGCAAAAGAAAACACCTCCTCCAAGGAGTCATTACTCCTGCTACATCTTCTCATGTAAGTGGAAATTGCACATTACTGGGCAGGAAGCCAAAGTAATGGGCCCAGAGTGCTAAAAGTTACAGTGGGTAATGTCAGGGTACAATAATTCAAAGCTTCTGGCTAAGTGCCTGCCTTAATATACATGCAAGGCTGGGCATGTTCTGCTAGCAAACACAACAACACTACTGTATTTTCTCCAACACTTCCTGGAGGGGAAGAGGGGAAGGAGATGGGGTCTGGTCACCTTTCCTACACTACACATTACAAAGGATTGCCACAACTCAATTACAAAGCATTTGGCTATGCAGCCCAGTAAGGTAGGAAAGATCAGTAAAACTCCCACTCATCATAAGCCAAACAGGGAAGTCTTTGCTTTTGGAGCAGTGTCAGGTTAATATTTCAGAAACTCAGGAATCCCTGGTAGCTTCAAAATTTTAAGAACAAAATTTAAATCATAAAGACTCATTGACTGCTTCTATTGCTTCTCTTTATGCTTTCTCTATTCCTGGATAATGGAAACCCTTTTTAGAACCTGTCTCAAACCAGCTAGATATTTTAGGCCAATATTACTTTCCCTTCCACAAATCTGTGGCCTCATTTGAGAGCATTCTGGCTGTCTGAACATTTGCCACTAGTTCTCAGAACAGAAAAGCCACAAGAATATTTAGCCTTCAGATTAGGAAAGACAAAACACAACAACAGTCAGGGACTATGCTGAGCTATTCAAGGCATCTATAACTGAACTCAGAGGCTATTAAGGAGAGAAATTTCAATCCACACCTGAAATTGTCTCTCTTTTCCTTTTTCTTCCTTTGATGTCTGGATTTCATAATTAAGTTCAAATGAATATATTTCATCAGTCTACTCTATCCAACTTGGTTTGGTTATTCCAGAACATGCTAAAGTCAGATGTTTGTGATCATGATCACTTTTATTATACAGCTAGCTCAGCAGAAGGATCACTCACAAATTGGGCATGCATATAAATAGCAAAGCAATACTATCACACCAAATATTTAGTAACACCAAAGCTACCAAGAACATCAGGTGTTCTAGTAAGCCATTTTTCAGTGCATTTCTCAATTAATGCCGTGAACTACCAAAGTACTTAAGTCTTAACATTTCATGACTTATGTGGCATTTCTCAAGCATGCCATTCAAGCTACGCATATTTTTGACTATAACAAAATTCTTTAAGTCCCATTTGCAGAAGAAAGCTCCTATAATAGTAGTACAACACTTTGCAGTGAAGTATGAGGTACTAGAAAATGATATATGCACTTTCAGTAGATTACTTCATTAACAAAACATGAGCTCACCTAGCAATGCTCCAGTACTGATGTTATCAGTGCCCCAGATGTTGCTGTGGAAGGCAGCCCAAATAGCAATGTTCCTTATACAAAGAGGATAGGGAATCCACTAATTTTAATGAGATCCTGCAGTTGGAAGTCATTAGATTCCCTACTGCTCTGCATCCTGAGAATGGTTTCCACATTTTGTGTACGTACGACAGGGAAAAATTTCCTATCTTCTCTGAGAAGGGCTCCTTTGTATTTATGTAATGAATGTAATAGTTTACTGGGAAAATTAACAAATCAATGGAACAAGGCAATAAACATGTAAAAATATAGAAATAGATGGAACACAGGAAGGAGAGGCAAAAATTGGAGGAAAAACTCCAATTCTTAACCTGAAGATGACGAACAAGACAAAATTTCTTTAGTGCCAGAATGCCAGTTTCTTTTCTTCCTATTCAAGATCTTTTATACACCCCCCTCAAACACCAGGGAGAGGAAGGCTGCAGGGGCTAAGCATCAAGCAATGGTGTAAAACAGGAATTCCCCAGTAAATGCTGGTTCTGTCGCCAGTGTCTGGTGGCTCTGACACATGTACCCTCCCTACCTGCAAACTGGAATAATGCTATGTAGCTACGCCACAGGACACTGAGGATTTGTGGGCTGAAGTTTGTATCTGCATGCAAGCATTGTTCTTCTGTAGCTAAGCAACTTTGTTATAGAGTTATACAAAACCACTGCAAGTGGACAAATAGTAGCACAGTGCTATCCCAGCTCCTCCATCACACCCAAAAAAACCCCCTCAAAAAGTAGCCAGACAACAAGATGTACTAAAACACCAGTCTGAGTTAGCTTTCAATGTAGAATATACTAACAATAATGGAACATCATGCTGGACAAGAGGGAGGTCCCACAATGCAATCCTCTGAAATACAGACCACCTCAGTGATTTGCAACAGAATAGTCCCATAGATTAATATTATAATCACAGCTTCAAAGGTCAAACAGGCAAGTTTGGGCACATGCATAAACAAAGCCGTGATTTCTGTAAACCAGGCTCAAGGAGAGAATAGCCACACTAAACCACACTGATAAGAGCACTCTATCATAACAAGCCACTAAAGATGATGCTCATTTTCATTGACTATAATACTTAAACCAGTTTATCTTCAGGTAAAAGCAAAGGAGCCAAATAATCTAACAGATAACAGCAAACCCCATCACCATTTCAAATGAGCATCTGGTTACTCATATCGAGAGCCACACTCCCGTCTCATGCCTCTGATCTCCCATTCCATCAGCTAATCTTTACAACATATGAAAAATGAGCCCGTTGCAAGAACAGCTGATACAGAGAGAATCGAATAACAAACAATGCAGGAGCTGACGCACCTAGACTTATTGCTTCGAGGGAGATAATACAGAAGGCTTTTAATTATATCATCAAAGCAAGAGAGAAGGTACTAGGAGGGGCTGGCTGCAGATGGTTAAGTGTTAATGAATGCCGGGTTGGGTGGTTTATCAAAAGAAAAAGACTGGATATGTATCTGAGAGGGTCACCCATGAGATGAAAGTTGTAACAGCCATTGTTGAAGCTCTTTAATGAGGGAGGAATGTCAAATGTGTACCCTGTAAGAATCATACCAATTACTAAATGAACTTTGGTTCAATCTAGCAAATGTAATCAAGCACAAGTCATTAAAATACACGGTAAAACTCCCTTTGGTGCTGCCACTATAGTGTCTATTACTGTCTGTGCTCCCATGCAAGGGAGGGGGCTGCTCCCAGTTATAAGCTCTGTGTGTTAACTGATGGCAGATTTTAGTCCTAATGATGAGGCATGGAGGGCTCCCTGGCAGAAAGTTGACAATTAGAAGGTTAGGAGAGATCTGTGGAGAAGTCAGGGAAAGATCAGCAATTAAAAGAGCAATTTCAAAGAATGTAGTTTAATGTGTAAAATTTGCTTTTATTAGCACATAATACCACAAAATCCTGACTCAGGATGAGAGTGCATAAAGGTCTGCAAGAGTCCTTAGAAAAGTCTGTGCCTGTAATTCCTGACACGCCATTGTGAAATAATAAGCAGTACTAACAGGATTGATGCATGCTTCATACGTGGCATTGCTTTGAAAGTGGAGCCCAGAGCTTTTCTTTCCCTGATAACCCCCCTCAGGATTTCCTCCCTCAGGGAAATCAACCACTGATAGAACAAACTTCCCTTGTTTAAAGGCAAGAAGTCGGACAATTGTTTCAACTGTAAACTAATTAACAGAGATTACCACCAAGAGCTGGAGGTTCCAACCAGCTCCATACTCCCACTGACAGTGTGATAATGCCAGGCTGGGGTCAAAATCATAAATCTGAAGGGAGCACACACAATGCTTAAAGCCAAAAAGCCTCTCTACTAAGAATGGGATATTGCCACATTAACCTCACCACCTCACAAATAAACCAGCTGAGAAAGAGAAATCCCATGGCCTCCCTTTCCCTAACTTCATACAGCTGTTGACGGAAAATATGAAGGTCTTTAAATAAGCTCAAAGACCTGGGGCTGTCTGTACTCTCACACTAATCCAAGCAATGAAACAATAAAAATCTAATCATACCTGCTATTAACCTGGCTCCTAAACCTATACCTGAATTACATCCACCATGAGCACATGGGTATTAGTTAATCTTCCTCCCCGTCCTTCCAAAGTAAATAAATAACAGCGAGCTAAGTGCAAACTACGCATTCCACACTTGCATCTTTTCTAACTAACGGCATGTAGCTCACATAGTCCATAAAACCAAACACTCTATCACATTCTTCCTATCCCCCACACCATGAACGGTGCTCTTGCATGAAGCAGCGTGCGGTTCAGTTCAAACACAGTGCTGACCCCTGCCTGTCTGCAAGGACGTGGTGCTCTCATGTTGATACAAAGCCAGTGTACAGATCAACATGAAGAGAAGTCTCACAGCAAAAGCTGCCAGACCACCTTTAATGTCTCAAGCATTCCTGCTTTTAAAGGAAAAAAAATAATCCCTAAATCGCATTGCTCATTTACGGGACAGCTCTTGGCTGTAAACTCACTAATAATAAAAGACCACTGTTACATTGGCCCTTCAAAAATCCCAGACACCTTATGACCTTAATTTTTTTATTTTTTTTTTAACTCAGTGCTTTTGGCCAAAAAGATCCCAAAGCACTTAGCCACATGAATGTCCCCACTGTGTGCCGGGGCTCCTTTGCCCACCGGTGAAATGCTGCCACCTCTGGGCTGCAGAGCTGCGGTGGCGGGGCAGGCACCCCCCCCCCAGGCCCCTCGACCACTGCTGCAGAGGAGGGTGGGCAGAGGGGAATCGAGGAGCAGAGGAGGGTGGGCAGACGGGAATAGGAGGATGCTGCTTCTTGGGTGGGACTGTTTCAGTTCTGGCTGAGGAACCCCTCAGCAATGGGAACCCGAGAGTTCAAGACTGCATAGGCTACTATGAGGTGTCTCCCAACACGTGCCATGAGCCCCCATGACCCTGACCTGTGTTTCCCTGCTCAGAGCCAGCCTCTCACTGTTCCCCTTCCTCTAGTTTCATAACAGCCTTCTTTAAAAAGACAGGAGGGCAAGATTTGCTTTGGTCCATTGAGGATCTGGCATGGGTGGACAGGACACTGCAGTTCTGGTAACGACTACCCACCATCCATCCTCACAGCTGCTGCTGCTAAAGAGACCCTGCACCAGAAATGGGAAGTACTTTCCAAATGAAAATGTTTTATTGATCTAGTGACCTAAGTTACTTGAAAGCCTTCTGAATAATAAATATTTTTCACTTAAAACCTTCACCACATGCCATTTTTCTTTGTTGTATTATGTTATTAATATACCCATGAGACTATAATACAAACTCCGAACCTACTTCTGACAAAAACATGCTGAAAACTTTTTGGTAAAGGAACTGACTTTCATTGAAAGCCAAAGATTAAATCATTTTCTGTAGTATAAAGAGTATAGGTTAGCAGTCAGAACTCAGGATTAATATTTGCTCAAGGTCAGTAATGGTTTACAATAAGCCGGTGTGACCTCCCTGTAGAAAGCGTCATTTTCTTGGCAACAACACCATGTTTTAATGTCAACATCTCTTCTGACTTCGATGCTGAAGAGCAAGGGTGCCAATGGCTGCACAGCTACCCCATCACATGAACCTATAAAAAATGTTTTTCTTCATCCTGCTTCAGCTTCCCCATGTGAAAAGCAGAACAACAGTAATTCCTCACCCACCCCCAGTCAGAGGAGTGCTCTGGGGGCTGTGTGGCCACGTCGCTGGATGCACGTGCATCCCCCTGGGAGCACACCAGACACAGCTGCCCATGAAAGCACTTCCCTAAACTTGGTTCTAAGGCTCTTCTCTACCATACTGAGTGTGAACAGCTGTAGGAAATTACACAAGGGCCAGGCTGCCCACAACACCACCACCCCTTTTCTCTTTCCCTGTCACTGGAAAAACAGAGTTCATGCAAATATTTTATACTAGACACTTTTATACTAGATACTATTCTGCTAGAATACCCTGATTGCTATGTATAAACTGGGAAAGCAAAAGAGAGAGACCAAAATGATAATAGGCCTGGAGTTTGGTGTGAACAGAAGAGAATACACTGTGAAGGAGGGCGGGGACTGCCAGAGACATTATTAATAGGTTTTACCCTTGAGCTCTGGCAGCTACTTGTTCTATACACAGAGGAAAAGGATTAATCAAGCCTTGCACGTAAAGGTTCTTTCTATGGTCTGCCAAAATATTTAAAGGGCTATATACAAAGTGTAAGCTTTATTATTATACACATTCAATGTAATCATCTTATGCTACAGTTAAGGCCAGGATGACAATAAAGTAGATTATTGTGTGCTATAACCAATTCAATTCCAACACAACAGGACATGGCTTAGTCACTTAGTTCAGATCTGGTGTTTGAGCTTATTTTTCTTATGCTGGGCTAAACTGTGATTTAAGAGATTTAATTGAGCTTTGGGAAATGCTTTCTTTGCTGAAGAAGGAGAAAGAACTGAAAGTCTGCACCTGGCAACTCTAATCATTTCCAATTTTCAGCTCATTTTGCTTTCTACTTCATGGAAGTTCACCTTAGTAAATAATTGTTCCCTAAAATCACCAGAGCTGAAAGGATAACGCTTCAGAGGAACAAGTTTTAAGAAAACAACTGAAGCTGGAGGATTGTATAGAGGCTACTGAAGAACAGCAGCTCCTGCTGATCCCTCCTACATCAGTTCCCAAAGGGCTAAGCAGTAGACATATGATATATTTTTTTAAATCAAATAATTACAGTAAATGCATGGGAAACAGTGAAACTGAGTACTAGGTCAAAGCTGCAGGTCACTAGCAATATATAGCTTAAACACAGCAAGGCTGACACAATTTCTTCATGCCGTTGGTCTGGACTCAAAGGCAAATAAAACTGTACTTGCAGCGTGAGCATTGCATGACAAGGCTCCAAAGACCTTCTGCACCTTCCAGGTGAGCTGGGTCCTACTTAGAATACACAATCTGCAAAATTTGGGAATTTAAGGTAAGGGCATACCTTTGGGCTACTAAAATACATAGGCAAAAAGAAATTCTTCCTCCCCCAACCTCAAATTGCAAGTAAAGGCATAAGCAAAAAAAACCCCTCCAAAGTTGAAATAAGCATAAATGTTTCCCTTGCATTTCACAGGGCCCAGGAGCAGAACAAATTGAAGCTGTCACACATATTCTTGGGTTTCCCATTGTGAGCTGCTGTCCATGAGAATCACCTACTTCTGCACCACCAGTTTACTAAAATTTAAAATCTCTCTAGAAACCTGTCGCTATGCACAGGCCATAGGCTGATCACTCACTTCCCTTTGCTAGGATCTTTGCCTGACAAGCAAAAGGGCTTTTCATGACAGAAGGTGTACCTTTTTGAGTCTTTCTGTAGAACGTATTTGCATTCAAAAAAGTTAAATTTCACCAGACTGAAGAACAACCTGACAGAGCCTGATGGCAAGTCATTAGGGTTAGAAGGAAGAAGAAAAGTGGAGAAGAAAGAAAAGACTACATGTTATACAAAGCAGCATCTGGCTCCCACCAAAACATACAGTCTAGAAAGCAACAAGACATGAGCTCTGAGTCCAAAGATGGGAAAAATTTAAGTGATATGGTTTATATCACCAAAATCTACTCAAATCCAGCCCATTTAAATCTTTCTGCCATAAACCTGGCAATGCTAATTTCCTTCATTTACTGTAAGCAAATTATACTTTGGTCCTGCTCCTTGATGGTCTGTAGCTCCCTTAGCTGATGCTTTGACCTGTGGGGTTTCTTTTGATTTTTGGCAACTACTGCTTCTGCCTCACTTTTGATTCACAATAAGCTGTTACTACCATACCTACTCACATCTCAATTCCACTGGAACCTGGACACTTTAGCACTTGACACAGTAACCACTCTTCATACTGACAAGATCCCAACAACTGCAAGTGTCAAATATTTAATTAGGTAATGAGAACAGCTTTATCTCAGGCAGAAATTAAAGTGGGCTCAGATCTTGGCTCTGCTGCCACCGTGGAGGGAGCCCAGCTGAGACTGCAAGGGCACAGGCTGCTCCACACCTCAGCAGCGCTGGAAAGGTATATAAAAGAAAAATTCATGTTAGAGGAAATTCTTCTAAGGAATCAGCACTCAGACTTCATGAATCCTGCTTCCCTACAGGAAAACAGAGGGGTTTCCTGACTTGGTCATGACTCAGCCTGTGTATTCAGTTACATTTTCAGAGACATGTTAGCTCCGATTTAAGGCGTCATCAACCTTGAGCCGTGAGATTTCAAGACAGTGAGAGCCATCAGAGCTTGGGACATCATCAACTTTAGAGTACAGCCCAGTCCTGCAGTAAAAAAATACCCCAGGTGATAGGAACATCACACAAGAAATACAGATATATTTAAGGTCTTTTCTAGTTCAAAAGAACCTATACAATTTATCAACTAGTATTTTGACAGTATCAAACAAGAACGTCACTAAAAGAAGGTCTTAAAATCAGCAAGTGTAAGCTTTTTGCAGAGTGACAGCAGAATTAAAAGCCAGTAAGAGAACTGAAGTCAGATCGAAGCCTCTGACAGATATCACTCATCTTTGCAGCTCAAAAGAACTTTATGATTACTTTTTTTAATAGCTAACAGGCATTTTACAAAACACCATTAGAAATATCATGGAATGATGACTATAAGTATCAGAGGAAAAAAAAGGAAAAAAAAAAACTAGACACAGAAAAAGTTATCATCACCACAAGATGACCTTAACATCCTTCCAAAGTCCAAATTTGCATTTTTTAAACAAGTAATTACAGTGGTTACAACCACACTGGATTAGTTTCTGGTTAGACCAGATTACTCATGATTTAAAATTTCCAGACTTGTTAATAGCTATAACAGAGGTTGCTGCTTCTTATTACTACAAGAAACTGAACTTACAACTAAAATGCTTTCAGGAAGATGCTGAAGTTGGAGCTCTATAGCATAAAGCCCAGATGAACAAAAACATATTGCATTAAAGACAGAGCTGAATTTCCAAGAATCTCTCTCACCTTTCACCCATTAGGAGCACCTGAATAAAAGCTTAAGGTCGAGCCGGAAGAATTTCACTCCTTTGAACCAGTGATCATACAGCAATTAGAATACTGCAGAAGAAAATCCTGGTGAATTCAATGCAGTGAGAAGGTACTTTGAGCAGGTTTCCTTCCTTCTCTGGAACAGTTATTGCTGACTGAGAAACTTCAAACAGACTAGAAAGAAGTTTCTCACTCCAGCACATGCTAAGGTGGGAGCTGCCTTTATAAATAAGTAGGCAAAAAACCCCAAACAACAACAGCAGCAACAAAAAAAACCCCAAAACACATTCTTGAAGGAAAAGCTGTCAGGACAGCTAATAAAACACTATTCACGTGTGTATTTTCCCAATTTCAGTATTAATTTTCAAAATTTTTAGCTGCAGTTATGAAGTCCAGTTTTTGGCCAAAATTAACACATTTTATTGCTATGACACCCAGCATATTACTTGTCTGGAGATAGAGTGGCTTCAGCAATGAAACAGATAGGGGAAATGTCATGAATTGAGACTTCAGCGGTTCCTCACAGTGCAAGCAGCAGTAGAGAACCATTTTCAGCACAGATCACAAGCTGGTATTGAAAAGCAAGTGAGAAGACAGCAACTGAATCCTCTGTTGTTTATACTACCTGGGGCAGTGAGTTTAAACCTCACAGCCTAGAAGCAATAAACTGGCCATGGCAAGTACCAGAGCTCAGATGTTCCATCATTTGCTCTTAGAAGAGCCCTGTGTACAAAAACCAGAACAGCAACAAATCCAGTCCCTGTCCTTAGCAAGGATGAACTCATGGTAGGACAATTGCTTCATCTTGAAACATGTAGCCTAATAGAAACATGTAGCCGAAAATAAAAAGAAAATGGGTAGTAGATGACCTGAAGATTATAATTTACAATTTTACATCAACCTCAGATACCATTAAAACAAAACAACTTCTATTCCCTTCTTGCTTGGAAAAGACTGGGACCATTCTGTCTGTGGCTGTAGACTGTTTCAATATTATCCAACTGCATAAACGAAACTAGTGTCAAAATTAAGTTTTAAATGGCTTGAGGTTTATAGGAATTAAAGAAGGAAAAATTAAATTTGAAACTCTGCTTGTTTACTAGCACTAATTAAATATGCCAGATTTCTGGGCAAGCTTCCTAGCCTGTGGCTACTACGTTACTGGCTTGTAAAACAGTCAACAAGTGCATGAGTACAAAGCACAAATACAATAACAGAGATTTCGTGTACAATCCTGCCCTTAGTTTATAAAGAAAAAAACGTATTAGAACCAATCTGTAACTGTAAAGACCTGTGCTAACCCTCTAGACTATGCTAGTAATATAAAAAAGGCCCAAGTCTACAATGGCTGCTTTTGCAGAGACAGTTAAAAAAAGTAAACACAGAGAGAGGTAAGAAGCAATAAGCACAACAAAAATGAACAGGAAGCCTTAAAAGACCAGTTCTAAAAATTCCATGCTTCTGGGCTCTGCTTTCAAAATAATTTGCTATTAAAAATAAAAGGTAGTTTTACCAGTGCAACACAAGAGGTGGGTCTGATTCTTCACACCACAGAAGCTGCACTCTTCACAAATAGATTTTATTACTACATTGGAATTCATTAGAAAATAGCTTTATTCTGAAAAGCTGGAATTGCACGTTTAATGGGAGCATTGACCATTTCTTTAAGTGTACACTTACAGTGTATCTTTACACTCTATACTTTTGAGATAGGTAATATCTTTGTGTTCTGCATTTTAAAGGAACCAGCACAATGAGCTCACAGTCTGTGAGGAAACTACAACAACCAAGAAACAACAAACTGAAGCCAATCTCAGAAAAAAAAGGAGTCTCTGGGGACAGAACAAAATGCAATGGTACCTGTATCTTCCCTAGGTAGGTAGAGAAGGAAGAAGGAGGGACAGTAAGAGCCTATGACCTAAACATGGTTCTTTGCACACACTTCTTTCAGGAAAAGCTCCCCATTTACTTTCTGTGGCAGAAGCAGCTGTTTCTACAAAAGCAGCAAAAACTCTTAATGAAAAAACACTTGAGGACAATTTGCTGCCTTGACAGCTTTAACATGAACAGCCTTTCACAGCAACTCAAATTAATATGTGTTCCCACTGTACAGTAGTCTTGCTCAGCTTTAAGGAAACCAGGAATTATGCTTCAATAAAAATTCAGCCACGCAAATATTCTGCTGTAAAAAGAGGCATATACATATGACTCTTCAACTTTCAGAATCACGTACATGAGGCAAAGGGAAATGATATAACTAGGTTTTTGTTTACATCTCTGATTTAGAAGAGCAATTCCAGAAACTAAATTGCTTCCACAGAGACATTGATTTAATTAGTCTGCAAAGCATGCTTTATTTGTGTTCAGACCTATGACGTACATTGATAAAAAAAGAAAAAAAATACACAGTGGACACACACAAAATAATTGCCTAATTTTTTTATATGACAGATGCAAGCAGGAATTCTCAAATACACTTCCATGGGCTCTTCCCTACATGCAAATGATCCTTTTTTAATATACACAAACTATGCATGTTTTCAATTAAAAACATGACTGGATCGATTGGATCATATATTTTTGCAAACCAGCCAAAAGTCAAACACAAACTGAAGCCATGAAGGAATTTCTGGAAGTACAAACCATACTACAGTTCTACTTCTGGCAATGAGAGACACCTTTCATTTTGAAACAATGCTAGAACTGACAGCAGTGCACAAGAACATGCTATCATTCAGCAATGAAGTAACTACATTAATGAACAGTACTCAGAAGCCGAAAAACCCCTAAGTGGTCAAAATATTACCTTAGCAAATAAGCCCACTATGATCAAGTAACAGCAGAGCCCTGGCTTCTTGCTTTTTGGGAACTCTTAATCTCAGTTTTGGGTCTTATTATTCAACAGGATGACAACATGGACAACATGAGTTCCTCAGAGATGTGAACAATGGATTGTCTTCAGGACACAAACAGTGGCAGGGAGGGTGACAATTTTGCTTGAAGTATCAAACAGGACTACTAAGAATGGGCTCTCATACATTTTTTTCCCCCACTGCATTTTGATCCCCATGAGTACAGACATTGGTTGTCCTTCCTCATGGTAGATTTAAAAGCCAAAACATCCCAGAGTTTTGGGAATGAACATTCAACTGTGAGTATAAATAAGACATTATTCACTTTCAGAGACAATGTACAAGTTCAAGTCAGTGTCTACCTTGAATGAATACTTCTGAAGCTCACAAATTTTTCTGCTCTTTATAACCTCATCTAATTCTCCCTATGCATGCACCACCCAGCAAGCAGGGATCAACAGTTCTGACAAGCAAACTCACACAGAGAAGTCAGATCAGCCTTTGCAAAGACACAGCCACATCTTTCCCTTGTGTACACTGCAGTTCTCCTTAACTCTCCTGTGTGCACAGCACACAGCTGGTGGTGGCCTCACATCACCTTCCCAAAACCCCTGCTCATTTGGATGCTGAACAATTTGGTTCAGCTTTCACCTCTCCACCACACAATAACTTTTCAGGCACTGCCCAATGATAAAAACATTCACAGGTCAGTGTATCTAGAACTTAGGAAACAGCCATATCCTAAGATACCTAAGACTCCGGATATTTCCACTGAGACATGAATTATATTTCCACTGAGACATGAATTAACACTCATGGCCAATTTTTTTACTGCCATAGGAAGAGCAATGAAATCAGCAGTAGATATGCAGGCATAAGGCAGGTAGCAGACTGAAGCCTTCCAGAAGTCTTGACTGGAACTTGTGAGTCACTTCCACTGTGAACACAACATGTTTTCAAGTACGAAAATTAAGTTAAAGCACAAAGTGTCAAAGTAAAACGAACTTTTAAATTATTGTGCTGCAGTTTGCAATGATCTTTCTATCACTCATACTCAGTACTGTACACCTTTCTCAAATTGATAGGTTCATATGCACTCATCCACTGCGTCCAAGATGGTGGATCAATCAGCTACAACTTCAAAACACAGAAATGCAGGAGCAGGCAAAGTGACAGATTTCTTTGCAGCAGGCTACTGAACTGCAAGGTTATTTCAGTTCTGGAGTATGGCATTTCTGCTGTTCGTGGCATTCTTGATTTACAGGTTCATTATAACTTTGTTTATGCACACAACCTTTATGAGGCCATTATTTAGTAGGGCAGTATAACTTTGTTTTATTACCATAACCTGTCACACAGAAAACATTTACTCTTTCTGTTTATGGATAAAACTATCATTAAAAAAGTGAAGACGTAGATCATACACAACTACCCAAATCCACTTGGAAGATGTTTTACAACATATTGCTTGCAAAAATATCTGTTACGTTTTTAAAATGTTTAGGAGAAATGAAAGCCGTTAGTCTTCAGAGTGATCACCAATTCTAAAGGGAATTACTTTTCTACTGTGAAAATAAACTATTTGAAGAATTATATAAGATTACACTCTTGTTTGATATTTGTATTCTGCTGGATCCTGAAAGTGCTGACCAAAGCTATACATATGGGTCACAAAACGGCAGCTCACATCACAGAATTTAAAAGCTGCCATCAGGTGGCCAAACTGGAAGCAAACAAATGCCAGAATTAAGGAAACATAAACATCACTTCTTCTCCTTTATGCAGAACAATATGGACCTGACAGAGCCAGATGACACAACAGTTTCTTCAGCAGGACTGGCTCCTCCCAAGGAGTCCTCCTGGTATTTCCTCAGGATACACAAGCCCCAGGTTGCTCTCCCCACCCAGAGGTGCCGCTGCTGGCCGGGCCCTGGCAGCACTTGGGTGTCAGCTCAGGGGAATCGCTCGGCCCTGCCAGACTCAAGCCAGCATTTGTAAAACCAGTATTTGTAAAACCAGTTCGTATGCAGGCAAGAAGTCACCCATCTATATACAAATTCCTGCACACCCAGGAGGAGCAGCTTGTCAATGCAAAAGAAAATATATTTAATTTTTCACTTCATGTCCAGTGCCTTTGTTAAAAAAAAAAAAAAAATTAGTACATTGAAAGGAAATTAGAGACAGTGGAGTGGTAAGAACAGCAGTGCATAACAATGTAACACACAATACACAACACTAGTAAATACTACAGGTGTCGGACANCCAGGAGGAGCAGCTTGTCAATGCAAAAGAAAATATATTTAATTTTTCCCTTCATGGCCAGTGCCTTTGTTAAAAAAAAAAAAAAAAATTAGTACATTGAAAGGAAATTAGAGACAGTGGAGTGGTAAGAACAGCAGTGCATAACAATGTAACACACAATACACAACACTAGTAAATACTACAGGTGTCGGACATACAAAAATACAAGTGCTGAAACTGAAAATGTGGGTTCAAACATGACCTGTAGCTCAGGCTGGATGCAGTGTTAGATCAGCTGTTTCCTGAAGGTCATTTTAACAAGTACTATTCTGACTCAAAGTGTGGGAAAGTCAGCAGTTAATACCCTGTGCTCAGAGCAGCATTTTACATTTACACTACTGACATAAATGTTCACGAGTTATGCCCCTATGAGACAGGAAAGTAATATTGCATTCATTTCAAAAAGCAAAGAAAGTATGAGATGTTAACATTAAGTGGATTTCTC
Organism: Oxylabes madagascariensis; assembly: GCA_013400675.1. Classification (NCBI taxonomy): domain Eukaryota; kingdom Metazoa; phylum Chordata; class Aves; order Passeriformes; family Timaliidae; genus Oxylabes; species Oxylabes madagascariensis. Next base: position 26,560 of record VYZR01085703.1, read on the forward strand.
AAGGTCACAAAGCCAAGCAGAGAGGCGAGATCTCTTTGTGCATAAATTACAAGGCAATCTTAATGCAAACAGGTGATAACACATCAATTCATATGAAACTCATCCCTTCCAGCACCAGATCTCCCAGAGAACTCTTCCTCTTTAAACACAAAGGTTGCTTATTTTAACGGTTCTCTACAACAAAAATATTAACACTTCTATTTTTTTCGAACAGAAGAACAGATTAGGAAGAAGAAAGGTCAGATAACTTTTCTGCAAATCCTTTAATTCAACAGTTGTCTAGGACAGGAAAAGTAATTTTTTAACCCCAGGCATATGGTCACGGTCACCCCTATCACATGTGAAGGCCTGGAATCTACATAACATCCCTAGTATTGTAACATTTTTTTCAAATAAATATCAAGGACATACAAAAAAAATGCTAAAGTCTGTTTTTTTCCAGTATGCTTCCTGCATATAACAACATAAATCAGAAAACACATATAGAGCCCTGTGTTCTAAAGCTACACTACGATGGGGTACATCTAAAACAAACACATGCAAAGGACATATTCCTTAAATCTGAAATAAACACTATTTTCTCAAAGGGTAAGATATAGAAAAACATACCAGCAAGCACCAATTTGTCTCACTGATCTATCCCCTCAATAGCCAGAGGCTACTTCTATGTGTGCTGACTTAACACAGGAATCTGAATTGTATAAATCAATGTCTCAATTAACATTTTGTTTAGGAAGAGTTACGGAAGAAAAACAGAATGTAATCATTTGCTAGCACAGTGGCTCAAGAGGTCTGGGAGTGTGTGCAAGAAGAATGGAGTTGAACGTGGGAAGGGTCCATTATTCTTTCAATAGCGTCTGGTGCTACAAAATATGTACTTGCATACTTTCCTACTGGAAAAGCTTAAGTCTTCAGTAGCTCCTTGGTCTGGGAAAATGGCAGGCACCCAAATGCTAACCCAGGGATCTAGGAACAAGATCTACCTGAAGAACAATATTTTTCAAGTGGCCTTAGAAGTGAAAAATGGCCATAAAAAGAAGTCTCATTCCCAAGGGATTTTATTCCTTCTGTCTGGCTGCTGTTTGTCAGGTGCCGTTCCCCACACACATCCTCAGCACATTCTAAAGCAAGAATGGAGAGAGGGCCTCTCTGAAAATAATCACACTTGCTGAAAGACCAGCCCTGCATAAATATCTCTAACAGTACAAACAGAAATCAGACTTCTTGCCCGATACTTTAGTTGAAATTTATGGCACCACTGGCCATGATTCTGTTATTACTATTCTACCTGGCTAAAGCTCAAAGTCACAGAAGTGGGAATTTCAGAGGCATTTTCAGAAATGATGTAGCACATCTGGGAAAAAAAAAAAACAACAAAAAAAAAAAACCACCAAAAAATTACTTAGCTCTACAAATGCTGTACCAATCCATCAGTGAACAAAGCTATATATTAAACATGTATGTATACATATATGAACACATGCACCATAGAAATGGGACAGAGAAGTTAAGGACACACATGGCCTCTGAAATTATATTTAATTCTACACCTTGGGAATAATAAAGCAAAGCGGGGGGTGAATAAAATCAAAGGGAATACTAGAAGACAGTCTCTGGTGCTCTTGCAAATATCACCAGCTGCTGGATGATTTATATGCAAAAAAACTACAAGTTGAGCTTTAACTTAAATTTCCCTGCTTTCTTACTGCTTCGCTTCCAACCCTAGGAGCTTAATTAAAGTCCATCAGCCAAATTTTTCTGAAGGACGTAAGTTATTCCTTTTTTAAATCTTCCTGTACTGACTGACTCAGATTTTTTAAACTCTTGAGCCTTCACCAACCTGATATTGAATAGACATATACATTTTTAAGAAGGTTTAAGAATTTCAAGATGATCAACCCAAGAAAGGGAAACAAACAGCTGCTGCTGGCCAATATGCAGGTATGCAGGTACATGCAACTTATACTAAAACGAGTAAAGGAGAAAGATACAGCATTCAGTATTGCCAGTTCACACGTCAAGATCTAATAGCAACCTCCTCCTCATTCTTAACAGAGTATATAGTATTTGGGGACTGGGGAAGAAGAGTTCTACAAGAAATCTCCAAGAAAAGTGGATAAGCAGTTTTACTGCTTGTAAAGGGAATCTCTCTCTCATCTTCTCTAGCTGGGGAAATGGTGCAATAAATTTGATGAAGAAAGGAAGGATTTAAAGCCAGAGAAAATTAGGATTTCTCAAAGCAGAAACACAGAGAAACATGCTGCCCTTAGGAATAGATCTCTGCTATTCACTTGATCTACTGGAAGAACTCCTGGGGAGCATGTCTTAGCAAGAGAAAGGAAAGTTTGCTATGCTCTTCATTTCCTGTGTAATTCCAGAAACTGCCAGCACAATGCTGTTTGGGGAGAACCACGCTACAGCTATTCAACAGGGAATTCGGCATTGTATTCTGAATGAATGGAAACTTTCTCAAAGATATATATATATTTGCTGCAACTAAAGTAGACTGCAAGCCCAGTAAGGACGTGAGCCCACATACACCTTCAATCAGCTAATTGCAAATTGTGACTCTTTCCATTACGACTCTTGCAATATTCTTCACAGTGCGAAACATCACAGTAAATCACCTGGGTTAGAGTTCACAGGAGCCATGAACTAAGTGCAATAAATCAGCACTAAAAATATTATGCAACTGCAGTTCAACTGATACCAAGTGTAGTTAATTTTAACAGAGAGGCTATCACTTTTACGCGTCCTTGCAAGTTAGTGATTTGGGATCTCAGTGACCAGGATAAAGCAAAGACTCTCTGAAATCTGGATTTCTTAGAATAAACTAGATGAATGGTTCCCTGAAAATATCTGAGGGGTATTTCCCTCCTGCCACTGCAAAAACCTTCTGCTAAGTATGACAATTTCAAGGACTAAAAATGTATCAGTAACACAGAACAGTAAGGGAACCACAAACTTTGGCTGGGTTCATGAGCCAGGACCTCATCCTCAAGCAGAATCAGACCTTTTAACTGAAGAGGAACAGTCACATGCCTCATTTCACCCTTACTTTGCTTTAAACTAGGCTGTTTCCTCCCCCCCACCATATTCCACATTGGCTGATAAATTCCCCAACGGCGGGTGTTAACTAACTCTGCATTCCAGTCTGCTCTGCGTCATGGAGTTCCACATCCCGCTGATGAGGAACACATGGCGGACATGTGGTAGGGGAGAGCCTGACAGCGCTCGCACAAGCAGGGATAACTCCTCTGACCTTTGGCTTTTTTTCTCCCTGTACCATCCCAACTGCACAATGAGGAGTCTGTGCCCCGCTGTCGCCTACTGGTCACTCTGGGATCACTGGACACAAGCTGAAACCTTAACATTTCAACAGGCAGCTACACTGAATACACATTATGGCTGAAAATGTATGTTGAAAGCAAGCAATTGATCATTCTGTGTCTCTGCCCTAAGCAAACCATCCAGAGGAACTTCTGACCATACAGGTTACATCTGGATCAACTGGGGTAAGTATGTCAGAAAAAGAACTATAGCTATGCCTCCTCATCAGCTCTGTGAAATAAGCTAACTCACAGCCTTGCTAAAAAGTACACAGTGGCAACTGTTTTAAAGCATTAAGATGTCTTTCTAAAATGAACAGACCATTTATCATCTTTTTAAGACCTGAGCCTGGCTTAGAGTAACAATGAGCATCAACTTCAACGTTGTCCAGACTGAATGACTCATGCAGAATACCGCATTTACCAAGTCACATGGACTCGAGGGTGTCCAAGCAATACAGTCATCCCTTCCTCCTTCGAAACCTCTGAAAAGTAAAACCGAATCACAGGCTAAGTGCTGGTATGAGACCACAGCAGACAGACAGACAAATGACTAATGACAATTCATGCAACATACATTTACTGCTGATCAGAAACCAAACGCTAAGNAAAACAATAAAATCCTGTGGAAGCAACAGTATTAAAATCAGTAATAGCACTATGTCCTTTAAAATATAAAGTCCATGTCTCACTAACTGCTTTTGCACTATGTTCATGTTTATTGTATAAGATTTTATTATATAAAAGCACCAAATTAAAGAGTTTTCATTATACTTGGCTACACTGATTTTAGAAATAGTAAATAATTTTAAAAATACTCCATTTCTGAAGTTAAAGGCTACACTCATCCCCAACAAATTTACAGACAAAGCAGACCAACTTGAGCAAAGTTTAAATGCATAATAAAAAGGCAAACTTTCTGAGAAAATGAATGCCTTTTAGCTACAGCAGCTACTCTTAGTGAGCTGAGAAACTAAACAGGCATGCAGTAGGCATGCACCTACTCAGGGCAGCCTGAGAACATCTACTCCAAACCCATGTCTCAAACAACAGCTCTTGGGTCAATATATTTTTCTGAAATGTTCAGCAAAATTCTCTTTTCTAAAGAAATATGATTAAAGCTACATCAACAATTTTAAAGTGTGGTTATAGTTTGAGAAGTTAGTGTGTAAAAGTCACACCCTTTTATTCAATAGACTTAGTTCCCCTGTTTTGAATCAGTCAGATCCGCTTGCTTTACTGGCTAAAATAACTTTTTACAGCTTTCTAAATTCCTATTAGTACTGTGAAACCAATTCAATTCTGGGAAGGGGAACCAGATTCTTTTCTGGCTTGTGCATCTGTAAAAGGATTATTACCTAAATCAACACATACAATTTCTATTTTTTGATAGAGGAGCCAGAAAGAACCTCATTTATTTCCTGGATGCTAGTCAGAAAATTTTATTTTTATTTGTGAGAAGATGTTCTCAGCCTGCCCTGAGTAGGTGCATGCC
>VYZR01085748.1:23190-41085 GCA_013400675.1 Oxylabes madagascariensis
CTGGTGATGTACATCATCTTCTGCAGGGGGAAAAAGGACTGGGAAATTAAGTGTGCAAGTGATACATGCCGAAAGAATAAATGCCTTTGTTTGTGTCCCTCCTTCATGTGTTAATCACTTGTTAACTGCAAACCACAACATTTCAAGCCATGCAAGGCCTTTGTCCAAGAAAACTGAGCTGGGTGGCCAGGGATAGTGGGACAATATTTTAAAAGTTGCTAAGAATCGAAAGGCAAACGCTGACCTGAAGTAACGAGCACAATGTTTGATTAATTTGATATTTGTCTAGCTGAAGTCAGCAGTGAAGATTTCACTGAGGGAGTTTATGGAAATTCATAAAGTCCGTTCTAACCTGGGGATAAAAAGTAAATTTACAACTGTTTTTTAGAACTATTACTGGAGGTTCTGTGCAAGCCTATAGGATGTGTAGGTGAGCAGAATCTGCCCCATGAGTTGTCTATCACAGTGGAGAAACTTAAACATGTTTTATATGTTCAGGCCAAGTGAGGGATTTGTTTTACTACAGCCGAAGTTGCTACTTATTTGCCTAAATTAAAGGATATGCATTAGATAAACAACAGCTGGGGTCTTAGGCACTGCTCAGTGTCAGAGTCCATCAACATGGGAAAATAATCTACAAATGACAAATTCACTGATCTATGACAGGCACAAATGTATTTTTCCTCTCCTTTGAATACTTAAAACGTTAATTCGTCGTTGGAGAATCCAAATTGTGGTATTTGACACTAGAGAAGAGTTTCATGGAAAACAATTTTTAGTTCAGTCTCCCACTTTGTAACAACACAGTTGTTGTAAACATCTCAATTTCTGCTTCCTTCAGTTCCTAATAGCCGCATTTGCAACTGCTTTTATTCTCCCAATAAACCAAATTTTTGACAGGAGAAAGTGAACCACAATGTATTGTGTTGCTGCCTAAATACCACATATTTCCTTTTTAAGCAAATGAAATGCAACATTATCTTAATGTTTGAAAATGAAAAACATCGGGTTGGTTTTGGGGTTTTTTTTTCCCTTTTCAGAATATTCCTGTTATTTTGTTACAGTGCAGTCATTTTCTAGTCCTGATTTTAAATTTCAATTTCTGTCATTAACTGCAGAGTAGGTACAGGCTTGGAACCTGGAGTAATGACTTTGCAACTGAAACACGCTGGCTTCTACCACTCTTTGTGATTTAGAGAGACATCAGACTTGTGTTATTGTCAGGCATCCAAGTTATTTAAAATCTTTTCTCTCTGAATGTAAATTTTTGTGCGTGTCATGATCTAACTAGATTTATTCTATTCAAGTTTATAGTTCAGCTCCACAGTTAAAAGTTTCTTTAGCTTAGATTCAACAAATTCAACAAATTCTAGATCAAGGTCAGCTCTAAAGCTCCAGTTTATTGTTGTTGTTCTCTCCCAACCATTACTTTGTCCATCACTTAAATTGCCTTTGGATTAAAGTATTTTGTTCTATGGAAACATGGAGCATTTTAGGCATTAAGAGCACTGAGCATATCTCTGAATCACAAATGGGCCTGATTTTTGTTTTTCTTCATCCTGTGCCGTGTCAGACAGAGGATTTCCTACCGTTGTTTGGGAAAAGAAAGCTGGAGCTGGAAAGGAAAGCATAAAACTGATTGCCTGATGGTTTAGTGTTACAGACCACCTACCCTGAGAGGGGAGTAATTGAAATTCTAAAGAAGAGAAAAGCCATAGCCCAGCAACAAACAAATTAGGGAAAGCTTAGTGGAAAATTAGTGGAACAATAAAATATGATTCCATTTTGGTAACACTTTGGTACTCAGAATTGCTTTACATGGGAGAAAATATAAAACAAAAGGAGCCACTTAAGGGAAAGCCATTAGACAGACATTTAGAGACTTTCTAGACAAATAGAATTTTATACACTTAACTTGTTATAAAATCTGTGTCTATTCAGATGTTGTCTTACATAATTCCTTGACTTTACAGTTAAAAGAAGGGAAAATAAATAATTAGATAAGAAAGGGAGAGAAAATAAAATGTGCATCTCTCCAGAAGAGGCTTTTTTAGGGAAGAAAGCACAGGGCAAGATGTTTTAAATTCTTTTGGGACCTCAACCAGCAATTTATCTAGAAACTATTTATAAACTGTTTTTATAAAGTCTCAGTTAGTGACAAATGGATGTATCTTAACTTAAAATTCACTTCTGGATGAAATATTTACCTAACTTTATTCACATTCACCCCTAAATAACCTGGTTTGCTTTGGGGCACTTTGTACAGTACATTCTACACACATCTGATTAAGGGGCAGCTCTATCCCTGGGGATTCCTGCTCACCTACAACTCTCAGGTTTTCCCAAAACAGGAGAATCTGACTGCAAAACCACAGATTGCTGTGGACCTCTGAACTCGAGGCAGAGCATTACCACAATCAGTTCAGGGCATTTAGTCGAGCGTATGAAAAACTTCAAATAACAAAGAAATGAAGTGGGGGGAGCAAATTGGNAACAAAGAAATAAAAAAGCTGTCAGCTGAAGTTTGAAGTTCACTGAGAATATTTTCCAGAGACGACAGCTACACCTCACTGCTGTTTGCCTGGCTGCTCAGCTTCCATGAGAACATCGGGGAGGAATTTAGAGGGGAATAAAACCTTGTATTCCCAAACACATCGCTCTCCATCTCAGTCACTGGGGACTCCAAGAGCACAAGTGCAGAGGCCAAGTGGACACATCCTGGCTGGTGGGACAGGCAGCTCCCCTGTGCTGCAAGCCAGCAAGAACTGAGAATGCTCTTAGTAAGAGTGTTCCTGCCTTGGTAACGCCCAGGGGATGGAATTTGGGTTGTGATCTCTGTTTTTGGGGTGTGCCTGTATCCATCTGTTGTGTCGTGGGAGAACAGCTGCAGGGGACACCAGGGAAGTTTGCAGGAGGAAGGAAAAGCTGATTTTTGTTCAAGATGGAACTGAAGGTTTTCTGATTAAACTGATGTTCCTGCAGTGGCTGTTCTGTGCTGATACAATCAGTTATCAGCCTGTAAAAGCCAATAGGTTCAGTGAAGCAAAGTGATGCCCGATCCATTTTAGGAGGGCAAATTTCTCACTTCACACACTGAAACCAAGGAAAGATTTCACTTATAAATCAAAAATGGCCATTTCTCCCCTGTCAGAAGAGGAAGAATTCCACAGGAGCAGCTGCCAGGCTGCTGTGAAGGCTCACACTCACTTTCCAGGTGGGGCCTGGGGTTGTTTCAGACATCCCTTTTAAGAGACCCCTTTCACTGAGCCCTGGGATGTGGGAAGACACTGGAAACTATTTTGAATCCTTGCAACAGGTGGTTAGAGTCAAACTGCAGTACATACAAGTTGTAGTCTTTCCAAGGTTTTCATTTTAGCCACATGAATTATGTCTCATTTGGTGAGACAGGAGCTTCAGCAAGTTGTGCACATAATTTCTATTTGCTTTTTCTAATGAGCAGTCAGGGCAAGGGTGACTTCTGTTCTTTCTGCCTCAAAATGCGTGTGAGCAAACAAACATCTCATCTCATAGGCAGCAGCAGCACAATGAGCAGATGTCTTGTTTATGCTTTAAAATGTTCTTGTTCCAGTCCATAGATGAAATTTTTTCCACTTTAAAAATGTTCAGCTTGAACTTGGGCAGTTAAAGGACTCCTGATGACAGAGCTGGATGAGCCAGCAAGATGCACACTCTCCTCAAGGTCTCTCTTATACAAACTTTTATATCAATTCCTTTCATGGCCTTAGGTGAGACTGGAAAATTTTCTAAAGGTTTGCTCTGTCGTTTTTATTGTTCCTCTGGATGGGACCAGATTTGGGCCCCAAGACCCAGCAAGGGCAGAACTACTGCCTAAAAACTGAACTAAGGAGGTAGGAAAGGAAAATGACCAAATACCGGTAACAACGAGAGCCTGCTATAATTAATTGTGTTACTACTGCCAGTGCTAAGTGGAGAAAGGAACTGAGTGGCGTGAATGGAGCAGAACAGACTTAAGCAACAGAAGGTAAATAACAGCATTTTACATGGGCATCAAATATTTGACAGTTGTTATTCCTGACAACTGTTGCTTTGGGATAAAGAGCAAAGTTAAAGAGTTTGCTCTTTCCTTTTCTGGATTTCTCACGTCCTCAGAGCAGCCCGTGCTGGAGGTGCTGAGGAGCAGCTCTGTGTCAGTGCCACATCTCAGGGGTTATTGACTCACCCAGCTCTCCCAGTAGAACCCTGAGGTTTATTTGAGCAGCTCCCCAGATCCAAAACAGGCTGCCCATCGAGGTGGGGGCTTGTATTGGCTTCAGTGGGGTCGTTTCACACATCAGACCTGGGCTGCACCTCCTGTCCTGCTCAACCTCCAACTCACTGCACTCACACAAAATCCATCCTCTGTTATTGTTGCTGTGGTAGTGCCTGGGGACCTTCACAGAGATCAAATCCCCGTTGTCACCAGGGCTTACCTCAAATAAAGTCCAATGTAAATATTCAAAAATGTCCAGCAGGGCAAAGCCAGGAGAGGTTATATCACAATTGTTGGCAGAACTGACTCTCAGAAGCTCAGTTTCCCCACTTTCATGGCTAAGGCAGGGCTGGGACCCCAAGTTTTTAGTCCAGGGGGTGACTTAACCAGAAAGGCAGCAGCTTCCCTTGGAGGGGAGAGTAAATCCACAATGCAATCCTCTCCAGGTTGTTTTATTGCTACTCCTGGGTACAGATGGAAGCTCGTGGTAGTTTCACAGTGCCTTTGTCTAGACTAAGATTAAAACAGATAATTCTAAAAATTCAGTGTATGACACATGTAACATAAACTCCTGTATGCTGAGCTAGTCAGGGGCAGGATTAGGGAGGCATCATTTTCAGTGTGACCAGCTGAGTTTATATTAAGGTATAGATCACACCTACACTGTTTTGGGTTTTTTTTTTGGTTATGCTAGATCAGACTAGATTCAGTTCTAACAGAATTGGAATCAGTGGAACTAGGGCACAGCACACAGTGACAGAAAAATGAACAGAGAGAAAATTAGGGAAAATATCCCCTCATTAATAACAGAATGCTTTTTAGAATTTTACCTCCTTCAAATATAAATCAGTTACCTTGAGACTAAGAGAACAGTAAGAAGTCTGAGACAAAATAGGAATCTTTTGTCAAAAGTCTTGAAAACAAATACTTAGATTATTAAAATACTTTTTGAGCCATAGCTGGAGCACTTGCAGTTCTATACCCTGTAACCAAGCTATACCTGCATTTCCATGATGAATGGGAAGCATCCATGATAAAATTCCAATTGTATTAAAGTTTAGTTTATCCATTAATTATGTATTCAACTACAGCTTGCTATATTTGATTGTTTCTAACAACAATTAATACTTCTCCTTTAAATAAAAAGCACAACGTGCATCTGTTGCAGATGGAGAAAGCATTTATTCTGTGTGTACCTCAGAGTCCCAGGGGGAGATTTGGGTGTCCAAGGAATGCAGGGTGGGGTGGACTGTGGCTTCCCTTCAGCCCTGGCTGTCAGATCAGCCCCGAATTGCTGTTTCTGCTGCCGTTTTTAGTGATTTGCTATCAGCAGCTCCAGCCCCGGCGGAGATAAGAGGGGGCACATGAGCTCTGCAGGGCTGTGGGGCAGGACTATATCAGTCTGGCAGCTGTTCCCTGATGGGGAAGGTATGTGACAGCTCAGGGCAGGCTCCAACAAATGGCACCCACTCCCAAAAAACGGGCTCCAAACTGACCTGCCCCCCAAAGGCCGCCTGGGCAAGGATTCGGGGGCATGCCTGACATTTGTGCTGAAACCTGAGTTTTTGTAGTGGGAAATGCCTTGACATGGAGGTGTTTTCAGGGAATTACTTTGGGAGGCTGCTGAACTGACCCATTACCAGCAAGGATCTGCTGATGGACATAATCTGCTGTTTTAACCAAAGATAGTTCAGCCCCAGAGCTGCTGGTATTTATAGTGGGGAAGAGGAGTGATGGAATGCTGCCTAAAATGCAGAGGAGGCTGAGACCTGCAGCTCACAACTATTCCCCACATGCTGGGACACTAATTTTGGGGAGCAGAAAAATTTAAGAACCAGACCAGACACTCCACACAAATCCAGGAGTCATTGAATCAAAGTAGAACTCTCACACAATCTCAGGGGGATGGTCACACTCAGAAGAAACCATTATTTCAGATAAATTTTCCCTATTTCAGATAAATTTTCCCATGGGCCATATTCTCCCTTGTCTTGTCCCTTGGGTGGTTGCTTTATTTAAAGTAAAAAAGGTGTAAACCACTGTTATTCTCAGTGATGGTGTTTCACATTCACTGGAATTCTAAAGGGTACAGAGTAGAAAGGAAGGAGACCCAGTCCAGGTAGAATTCTGTGCAGAAAAAGCTGCTCATTGATTTTCTACTTTCTGTCCCTGGGTGCTCTGCTCTCTCCATGTTCTTGCCTCCCCCCAAACCCCCAGGATTCCCAGCCAGGATGTTCTGCAGCCCAAGAAGAGTTGATAAACAGGGTTTTGACTTGTGCCACTAGCTAGAAAAGGATGCACCTTTCCAATTCATTTCACTCAGAACTATTAAGCAGTCATTGAGTAGGCAGCTGAAGTACCAAATTCAGATTAAATCTTTGTTTCTACTTCCCCAGAGTGCTGAAACTCATGACTTCCAGGATGATTTTGGCTCAATGCACTGGAATAACACATGTCAATTTAGGGACACGATTTATGCCAAATATACCTTTGTAGGTTAGGAGCTATTATTCATAATTCAGATAAAATATATGGAAAAGAAACGTTTGTGCTTTATGTTACCAAGTGTTGATTTGTGTAGTCACAGATTTGTTTTATAGCTGATGTGGCTGAGATAACCTGTCAGTAATTAGGATTTTGAGTAGGAGAAGTATTGAATAACACAAAGCCAGGACTTCATTAATAGCAGAAAATTCCCAGTGCATAAACAGGTCCTTCTATCCAGTGATCCCTCCTGGAATTCAGAGAGCCTGCAGGGAGCCCCTGTAGGTCCTGTCACTGCAGGGGACACCCAGAGACTGTCTTGTTTGCTCGTCATGGGTCATTCCCTCCACAAACACTGAATATTCACTGGAATACAAATTCCAGTTCCAAAGGAAGAGGAGGAAGGAGCAATTCTGCTGCCTGACCATGAGGCGTGTAGTCCATGAAAGAGGAGAGTTTTCCCTCCTGTTTCTATTCCCCAGTTCCCTGAGCTAAGCAATGTCAGGCAAATCCCACTTTACCTGAGATACTTTCATGTCTTTGGGGATTAGTTACGTACATCCCCATTTTCAACTTTTATCCACAACATTTACCATCATGTTGGGACACTAAGCTCAGATGTTTTAATAAATACAGTGATTTTTTTTCATTAAACTGTTCCTGAGCCATCATTGCTTTGCTGCTGAATGCCAGTATGAACTGCTAAACATGAAATATTGTCCACAGCTACAGAGTATTCTCATGAAACTATCATTTCCAGAGATACAGGGGATAAAAAGCTATATTGTTGATTTTTCAACAAAAACACAATCAACTTTCAGTGCAAACATTCAAAGATGTAATGAAAAGCTGCTGTAACAACAATTCTCCCTCCGTGGCTGCTGTTGGGGGTTTGAATGTGCCATTTGTGGGGTTTAAATTGCTTTTGCAGTCAAGTGTTGTAATCCATTAGTGATAAGAAAAGGTATTTGTCTATCAGCTGCAGTTAACTACATTCCTTGTGTTAGAAACAGTTTAGTCTCTTACACGAGCCCAGCGCAGGAAATTGTTCCGCGAGTCTGGCTGCAGAGCTGGAGAAGGAGCAGTTGGTGCCCCCTTCCCCCAGCAGAAATGTGATGGATAACTGAGCTCTGACAGCCAGCAACTTAACCTTTAGCAGTGCTGCACAGAGCAGCTCCACAGACTTGTACTCAAAGCATTTCAGCTCCTTCTGAGCAAAGTCGTGTGGGAAAAAAATTCCAGCTCCTCCTGGGATTTTCCTCTTAAAACAGCAACGTTCCTTCCTTCGGCTGTTCAACCATATTATTTCATTACTTTTTTAGATGATATCATCGCTCTTCCAAAAAAGAAATTCTAAATCTGTGGGTAAATGGATGAAGACTAAGATTTGGGTTCTGTAAATGGGAATTGCAGTTTCTCTGGAGGAGCAAGCTCTCAGATCAGATTTGTTACCAACTCCTTTGGGGTTTTGGAGCAGCATTTGCTAAATACTGTCAGNAGCAACGTTCCTTCCTTCGGCTGTTCAACCATATTATTTCATTACTTTTTTAGATGATATCATCGCTCTTCCAAAAAAGAAATTCTAAATCTGTGGGTAAATGGATGAAGACTAAGATTTGGGTTCTGTAAATGGGAATTGCAGTTTCTCTGGAGGAGCAAGCTCTCAGATCAGATTTGTTACCAACTCCTTTGGGGTTTTGGAGCAGCATTTGCTAAATACTGTCAGCTCTGCATGTTTGGCTAAACATCAGCAGGAAATGTCCTGCTGCAGGAAGTGCACCAGGACGTTTCCTTGGGTTTCTTTTTGCTCTGTAAAGAAGCTGACAAATGTTGCACCAGCTCCCTAAGATGTGATCTAACACACCAAAGCATGACGGATATTAGATATCACAGACTCATGGAAATCAGATAGGAAACGTATCAGATGTGACGTCAACCCCCAGACTGGCACTGGACTGGCACACTGATCATCTTGGTCACTACCTAAATGCAGGATAAATTATTTTAGGATCCATATAAATGGCACACGTACAAAGCAATCTGTTTCTAAAGAGTTTAAAACAGTAATTCAAGCACTGCACCCTTTATGATTGCAACACAGTAATCTCCTTATGTGGTTTTATTACAAAAAGCTTAATTTTGTGAGGGGCTGTTCTCACAGGGTCAGCAGCCTGTTAGAGGCTGGTCTCACCCAATCCTGAAACCCAGAGCAGCTTCCTGTGGGATTTAAGAGCTGCAGCTGTTCCAGTGAATTCAAGATGTGTCTTACACAACTTTGCACCTAAGGAAAGGCTGCAGCCATTGGGCTGGACAACACCTGATGTTATATATGGGATTCTGCTGCTTCAAATAATCCCTCCTGAGGGGGGATTTTGTGGGTTTCCAGGGGCTCACTCTCTGCAGGACTTGGTCCTGTAAAACAGAGAAACTGGCGCTGGAATATGAACATTGCAGAAGAGTCAGCTTTCCCACCTGATGTGTTTGGCAGGAGGAGCTCTGACCTGCAGGGAGGGTGAGCTGAACCCCTGGAGAAGGAGGGATAACAATCCTAGAGAAACAGGCAGTGAAAGAGTAGACAAACTGCATTACATCAGGGTTACTTGTTTATCAGAGGAGCTGCACAGCTTCAGCTCCTGACTTTGAGGAGAGCAGAGGCTGTGCCAGGACCGTGTCTCCCTTACAAAGGCTGGGCATGAGGCCACACAGCGATAGCGTGTTCTCCACAGCAAATAATCCCATCAATACCAACTCCTTCTTGTGCAGAGTGTTTGGAGACCGTAGATCATCCTTAACAGGAACATTTCCTGCTGTCCTGCTGCCAGGGTGCTCCCAGCAAAGCCTGGGAGAAGGGAGGAGGCCCTGGTGCTCTCAGCTGGGTGGGAGGGCAGCAGTGCCACAGCACCCGAGTGGGTCACATTTCTGCTTTCAATCTGGGTTCATCTGACAGGGATTCCCACTTCTTTTCATTGAGCACAACCATATGCTTGGTTTTCCAGCAGCATATGAAAAGTCAGGGCACTGCTCACAAGCTGAAATTCCTCCACAGAGGGAAGGGATCTGCATCTGCCCCACCGCTCGTTATTTCTCTTCAAAGACTGGGTTGGATTTACTGCAGCTGTCAATCAGCTCCAAGCACTTACTCCGTTTTCCCACCCCTCTTTGTAAATCACATCCATCAAATCTACTGCTGGCAAGTGGATAGTAAAAGGTACCTCCCCCCTAAAGGGCCTCTCCAGCTGAAAGCAAAACAAGCACCTGATAATCCACAGGAAACCCTGTGGGATATAAATATACCTGCAGTGTATCAGGCCAGAAAAACCAGAGGGAACCTAAAGGCTGAACACCAGGGTGCCCAGTCCAACCAAGTCCAGTTCACAGCAGCATCCCTCTTGTTTTGCCTCAAATGGGAACAGTTTGTCCAGACTCTTAAAACCTAGTTCCACAAATTCCACAGAACCCCCCTTGGCCATTTCTTTTGCCTCCTTGCTCCAGGTAATGCAATAAAACACTGATCCAGCACCTGCTCTGTGTGCAGCTGAGATTTCTCTCTGGTTTCAAGCAGTCTCTGCCTCCACAGCCATAAAACAAGGCAACACTGGGATAAACAAAGTTTTGTCCTTGCATAGAAGGTCTAAACTCTGAGGGACAATCCTCACTGGATGCTGAGTCTCATGCAAGTTCACAATTTACATTCTGCTTTGGGTTTCATTTTTTCTCACATCCTATTTCCCCAGAAAGGGGGACTGGAATTGGGCACTTGGTGCTTACCTGACAGATAAATATCCTTCCTGTAAACGGGAGGCCTGCTCAGTTTTTTGCCATAAATAAAGTTGTATCCAGCAGTAACTACAGGAGGACAGACTTCAGGCTCCGTGTTGTAAACACTGTCAGATGCAAAAAATAGTTTCTGGATTTTATACAAGGTATTAGACTAGCAAGATGTGATTACAAGGCATACGTTTTTCTGGGAGCCTATTTATGTGCAGCTGAACACAGCTTTTGATTCATGAAGCTCCTTTTTTTTAATATAAAATGCAGTTTGGCAAGTTTTAGCACTTAGTTAACTAATTCCCACCAGAAATACTGAAAGCATGGTTTCCATTTATAGCAAAGGGGATTAGGCTGATTTAGAAATACAGTATGTTGACAGTACTATTTAAAAGCATATGGACAATTTGCTCCTTTCTTCTCCTTGACAAAAATGAGTGGTAACCATCAAATTCTTTGCATCAGAGCACTGGCCTCTCTGTTTTGTCAAGATCAGTGTAATCTTTTCCAGTTGTAAAATCAAATCCAAAGTAGCCTGATTTATTGTTCTTTGCTCTCCTCAAAAGGCACCGAGGCATCTCCACAGCCCTTTCCAGGCAAACTTAGTGTAAATCACTGCATGAAGGCTTCCAGAACATGACTTTGATTGGTGCAATAGTTCCCAACACTAGATACTATTTAATTGCAAGTATTTGGTGATGATTTTCTATTGATTGCAAAAGTTTATGCTGGTACACCTCAAGAAATCTATGACAGTATAGTGCAAGAGGAGAAGAGTTATGTTTTGTTTGTTATTCATATATGTCTTGTTGGAGCCTCTATAATTATTCTACTTAGGCTTTATGCAAAGAAGTGTCTCAGAGAGTCCTGCAGTAGAACAGAACCAATCCCAGCACAAAAGATGCATATTTGTAACTTAAATCACAAAAAACACTGAACAGGGCAGGATGGAAGGGACTTGCTCCAGCAGGGAAATGTGTACAAACAACATGTGCCCTTACAGAATGAAATAAAAGTATTCATAATATAGAAAATGGATCAATTGATGTAGCCAGTGAACATTTGTTAAGGTTCCTAGGCTAAAGCCTGGCCTTTGAGAAGTCCTGGTTGCCCAGCAAGTCAATAAAGGTTTCCTTGACACAGGAATATATTTAACAGTGATGTAGGAACTTCACAGGAGAAGCTGCCACTGTCGCAGGGGACAGCAGGCTGTCACACTCATCCTTTGGCTGCCAGCCACCAAGGCATGCAGGCTGCAGGAAAACTCAGGATTTTCCTTCAGGCACCAAAAATAAGGGATCAGAGCCAGAACTATGCTGTGAATCTTTGCCTTGAGACATTTAGGTCTGACTCAAATATCTGCAGGATTTCATATTCGCAGAGCTCAAGAAAAGGATATACACAGAGGCAACAGAGTCAAAGGAAGGAGTGGGAGGATCCATGAGCAAATCCATGGAGGAAGTCCTACCCTCAAGTGTAGGGAGCTCTTTTGAGTCCTGTGTGAACAGTAGTATTTCTTACTTACAGAAAATGCACTGAAAGGGAAAAGGCAGGGACTGAAATGATTCTCGGCTGAAGTCAGTGAGACTTTGTGTGCCAGCCCAATCTGATATCCACAGTGGTCTGCAGTCACTCTCCTCATCCATTTGCTGACTGCAGTGCATTGTAGTGAATGAATAACACTATATTTTCTTGAAGATCTCTTAGACTAATGCCATGAATACTTTTGTTAATGATCCGGAACATTCACAGCCTGTTTTAATTATTTCATCTCCCTTGTACATCTCAATTATTAAAATAAGCAGAAATTACCAGAAAGTGTTAGGAACAAAGTTTAAGCATGAAAACAGCTCTGTGCTCTCAGCAGCACGATCCAGAAAACACTTGGTTGCCAACAGTTCAGTGATTCATGAAAATCACACTTGCATGTGAAATCTGTGTTTGGCTGAGGCCCCAGGCAGGTGGTACCAACCTGTCAGGCACACACAGAGGATTTCAGAGCATTTCAGGACAGTGCTGTTTTAAATGAAACAGTCCAATGTGGGCTGTGTTGATCCTCAGGTGCAGAGGATTTTAGAATTGTATTGACCAAAGAATTCATACTTTTCTATTTCTGCACCTCTCTTAGGGAGACCTAACAAATACTTAGGGGCAGGAGGAATTCAACACAACAAAACCTTCCCTTTTCCTTCCTATTGTTACATGCTGCAAATTATGGTAATATTTATGAGTATCAAAACCTGAAAATACTCAATGATTAAGTCAATCTAATAACTATGTCAGAAAACAAATTTAATTCAGACAGGTGTATGGCAAAATGACTCAAACCTTTGCTAACAAATGTCAAATGGAGATAAATCACATTCTCTTTAAGTAGAGCTATTTAATGTTTCACTCTTTAGAAGCAGCCAGTTGGAGAAATATCCCCAAGACAAAAATTTTGTGCATCCAGAATGCTCCATGGAAGTGTGAACTGCACAGCAATAAAATGTTCACACTCCTGTCTCTCATGGAGGCAACATTAGGCAAGTTTAGGTCTGCATTATCAAACATCAGTGTGGTTACCATCAAACTCCAGAGTACCTCAAAATACCTGAGCAATTGTCCTCTGATAAAGCAGCTCTTGACCTCCAGATGTGTCACATTAGCTGTTGAATAACACACACGAAAAGATACACATGTACACACATCTTGAACACAACTTTCAGGGCAATGTTTTTATGATTGAGTGCTTTCCCAAAATAGATGCATACATCTGCAGACTTGAAACATCTCACCCTTAGGAGCTTTAAAAAATACATATAATCGTGCCACATTTTTGAGAGAAACTCCTTCCTATTGTGGGATCTTATTGCACTCAGCTCTGTTATGGATACATGAGTGTCTCCAGGGCTAAAGCACACCGAAATAATTGTAATCCAATTGTGCTGAAATATTTAAGGGCATTTGTTGCTGTAAGAACATTCCATTTGACTCCATCAAGACCCACAGCCAGAGTGCTTTCAGAAATAAAAGTTATGGCTTTTGTCCAGCTCCCGTGGAAGTAAATGTCATCTGTTTAGCTGGGCTTGGGCTGGGCTCTGCGTGGTGCTGCCTGGGTCACGGAACAATTGCTGGTGGTGTTAAACAAAAGGAGTTACCAGCTGTAAGGGCGATTTTCACCAAGTGTACAGCTAAATATCCCAGGAAGCTGGTTTAGTCTGCCAGGAGGCATCCAGAACAGCAAGAAATGACATTTCAGCCTTGCCTGAAAGGTACTCTGCTTTCATCCTGGCTCTCACCACCCCTTCCACCCTCCTGGTGGCTAAACAAACTCCCCTGAAGCTGTTACTGATTTTGAGGCAGGCAAGCACAATTTGCATCAGCAAAACCTTCAACTGTCATAAACCATATTTTGGTGATTTGGCGTTGATGGTGGCTAAAACATGTTTGTCATTGCAAAAAACACAGACCCAGATTTGGGTTTCTGGTGTCTCTTGTCTGTGTTTGTACCAAAGCCCCCTCAGTCCCTGGTCCAGGAGAGCAGACCACACTCATATTGATACAACAGTGATATGCAAGTGTATCTGCAGTTTTTAGCTATTGATTTCCTGATTTTGGGTTGTTTCACTTCGAAGGGTATTTATATTGCCTTTGTTTTGGTTTTGACTTAATGGCAATTAGGACTTGATTCATTACTTCATAATAGGAAAAAAAGAGAGGAAGAGCACCATGTTAGCAGAAGTTTGTAAAATTAAAAATGTAAAAAACAAGGAAAAGAATTACAGCAAAATTACAAGTGAATAAATAAAGCTAATCCTTTCATCCTGTAACAATTAGGATGATTTGAACACTTCTACCATAGTAGTGTTTGAGAACTACACCCTGAAACTTTTCTGAAGTCCTGCTCTCAGAATTCACCTCTGCTGGTGGAAATCAAGGATAAATTGTGACCACATGGTCCATCCTGCTCCTGCAGTCAGGGTGAGGAAACATGCTGACGGAAATCGGCTCAGAAAGGGCCCGTGAAATATTTCCAGATTTTCTAACCCAAGGCTGATGATCCAGCTCCAAGGGAAGATAATGCAAATTTTATAAACACAAACCAGCTGCTTTCCTTAAACCAGCAGAATGTTTTCTTTCAGAAATGGGCCAAAAAGCTGAGCACGCTGAAGGATGAGTTTGCGTTGTTAGTTTTGAATCAACCGTCATTGATCTGTAGGAACTCGTTATTTAAAAATCATTGCAGCTTAAGGCTTGAATAAAAATTGAAATGACACTTCAGAAGTCACTTCAGTGTATTGAGTGCAGTGCACGTGTGGTTGTGTGTGTTTGACAAACCCAACTCACACTTCCTTGCCATCTCAGCTGTTTTCCTTTCACTCTCTAAGCCACACAGGGCTGGCCTCTTAGAAAATGTAACTCTGCTTATTAAACTGAACACTCTTTGCCAATTCCTGTTCTCATTTCTGGTACTGATCAAGGTTGTTCAAAACTAGAGTTTTAAGAACTGGAGAAATTTGTTTCACCATTGGATGACTGAAGTGCAGCTCCTTTTCCACACCAGTGGAAGAGCTTAACCCACCCTGTTCTTCCACCTTTTCAAGAAAATAGTTGAAAATTTGATAGATTTTTATAGCAAGAATAAAATGAAAAATGAGTAATGCTTAAATCCTTTATTGCTGCCTTTCTCCTTACCTCTAGGAGCTGATGTAATGAGTTCTTTATAAGATGTTATTTTATGTTTCCTGACTCAAATGGCTGCATAATCTTAGTGTTACTACACTATAATTTGGTCACAAACTATATTTTTGTGGTATGTGAAGTGCCATCTGAATGCAGTAAAGCACAGCTGGCACTGGCTGCATGTAAGGAATTAAAGCAGAAACAGCATTGATATTATTTTTTAAAAAGAAATTAATTTTCAGGCACTTCACATGTGTCTCAAGCCTTCTTGTGCAAACATCTATCAGTGCTTAGTATTTCTTGGTTCAGTAATTAGGATTCTGAAAATGCAGGTCATGTTTCCAATTGCATATCATTCCAATTACCTTATTGAGCCATATATTTAAGCTAAAAGCTACACAGTGATTCAGAGACAAACCCAGTGTAATGCAGAGTTTTACCTTGGAAAACAATCAAGACCTTGAATGTTGGCTAAGAAGCAGGATGAATAATGCAATACACACGGGGACATCCGAATAAAATTAATAAAAATATTGAGATTGACCAGCAAGTGATGTTCTTACGAGCAAAATATTTGTCATCATATCATATTCAAGCAACCACAGAGTTTTCATAGGTGATAATTTTAAATTCTGGGAAGTGGATGTACTACAACTGCACTCAGTGCTATAGAGCAGAAGAGATCCCTCAAGCACCGATAGCACCAGTAAATATGAAAAGCTGATTTCCACAAATCTCTGCCTTCACAGAGCAGCAAACAGCACTGAATGCCCACACCTCGTTAACAAACCACAGTCTGTTCTAATTTAGGCCCATGCAAATAGCACTGGAGTTGTTCCAGATTTGTATCTGTAATTGATAGCAGAATTTGGGTAGTGTATGTACACACACACATATATATAACATAAGCTTTCCTCCCACTACTGTATACAAGGCTTTCAGAGTAAGAGAAGCTCCTTTAAAAATACATATATTTTTAATTACAGGGGTTTTTTTCAGAACAATCCTTCACTTAATCAGTCCTGAAGTGCATTAACTTCTGTAATCACAAATAATTGACTCTCCCTTGATAATCAGAGTTCAGATTTAGGTTTCTGGACTGCTTGCTTGCAGTGTTTTGTACCTTATCTTGGAAAGTACTCTGTGAGAGTGCCAGCAGTGAGCAGCTACAGTTAATGTGTTTCTGGCTGGATATTGGCTGGTGCCTTTTGCTCTCTCTGCAGTTTCATTAATGTCTTTCACATGTTAAGATCCCTTTTCATCAGAACATCCCAGCCATGTAGAAAGGTGGCTGAGTGATGCTGGCAGTGTTTTTACAGATGGAGATCTATTGGTGGGGAGGGTGATGCAAGGGGCAGAGTGCAATGCTAGAAACCAGTTTATTGGATCTTATTTCTGTGCTCCAACCACTGGATTCTCCTGTCTCCATATAGATTTTAAAGGATTAGTTGTAAGCTAAGTCAGTTTTACAAAATACATTTAAGTTGCACTGGCTATTTTTGCTGTGTTCAGAAACGAGCAGCAACATCCAACAACTTCACGGCAGAGAAACCACAATAAAGATCCTTGTGAGTTCAGAGAGTGCTGGTTCAATGCTCTGGGGAGCATTTGGCAATGCTGTCAGTGATTTTATCATCCACAAAGTGGTTCATCTGTAAACCAGTGGCCAGGGCCACATAATGATTCCTTTAATTCAAGTAGAAGGGAGGAAGAGGATGGTTGGAGCAGTTTCAGAGGGGCAGTTCACAGACTGAAACCTCATGGAAATGCCTAAAGCAAATTATCACTCATTCTTCCCCAGTAATCTCTGGCAGCTTGGGACTGTGGGCACAAATCAGAGCAAACCTGAACTGCTCCAAGTTTTGCCAAGAGCTCAAAGCAGTGCCCCCAACCAAAGGATGTGAAAGGGCTGGGGTAGCCTCCCCTTCCAGGAGAAATCCTGGTTTATTAGGGATTGCAATGTCTCCCAGGAAGGCTTGGATCAGGATTTAACTGTGGGCCTGGAACTGGACCACAGCAATGAGCACTTTCACCCACCATGAAACTCAACCTTTCCCAGACCGTTTTTGTGCCCATTCCTCGTCTTCCTTAGCAAAGAGGCTCATCAGGACACGACCAACAAAACAGGCAAAGTGCCAAACCCCAGCAAGATTCAGCCAGCAACACACAGCAAATCTTGACCTGATATAAAACTAAAATGCAGCTTTGATAGCAATTTAAAAATAAAAATAAAGCCATTAAAAGCAGAGCCAGTGCTGATAGAGCAGCAATAACAAGATGTCCTACCGATAGCTGGTGATCTCCAAGGCAGCGAGGCAGCACCATGGTCAAGCCAAGAAGCCCAGACACCTCAAGAAGAGGGACAGGCAGCTGGACAGCCCCAACACGGCTCAGGAAGGGGAGCAAGCCCCAGAGCTGAGCTTAAGTGGATTCTGGACCTGTGGGTGGGGTGGGCAGAGAGCCCAGGCGAGGCTGGTCAGGGCCGTCAAGGCCTCTGAGTGCTCTCAGCTGTCCCTGTTTCTCCCAAAGCAGCACAAAAACCTTCTATTCATTAGGCATGGTGGCTTTAGGGTCCCAGGGCCATTTTGTCCCAGTCTGACTCTGGAGGGAGTTTGTTGTGCTTGTAAGACCCTTGGAGTGGCACACCTTTGCTGTCAAGAAGCAGCACAGCTTTATTTCCACGTCCTCCCTCTGTTTCACACACGGCAGGTGTCCCGTGCCATCCTGTGCTGGCACTCCCAACCTGT
>VYZR01085842.1:0-10972 GCA_013400675.1 Oxylabes madagascariensis
CTGTCTTTCTACTTTGCCGGCAAGTGATGTAGGAAAGGAGGGAGAGCATGACCAGTCCCGAGCTGGCCCCCCCGCAGCAGGGGCGGCAGAACTGGCCGGGCCGCCAGGCCCGGGGGCCACACGGCGGACCAGGACCAGCCCTGTTACCTGTTCAGCTGCCCGGGCGAAAAAGGGCGGTTCCCTGGGAGTTTCCGATATTTAACCCCTGGAAGTTCACGTAGACATACCCTGTAACTTCCTGAAAACTCACTTCCTGCTCAAACCACGACACCTTTGCTTCAGGTATTTAAGGAAAGGGATCACAGAGTCTGTTGTTGGCAGTAAGCGTTCATGGCCATTGAAAACAAGAAAGATGCTGGGTAGAAATGCAGCCATTTTTCTCACACATATACCTCTCACTTCCCAAAAAGGAATAGATTTATTATAGACAATGTAATAATTTATTAAAAAAGCATTCACAGGCTGTTTGCAGAATGTGGATCTTCTAGTTCCACAAGAAGAATCTGAGTGGGGAGAGCTGACAGGGCTTGAACAAACATTTTAAGAAGTTGATATAAGAAGAGCTTTTTTTTTCCTGTGGGAAGGCCTGAATATATGAAATCTAGAAATTTTTTTTCTCTTCTTATTTCAAGTGGACATCTTTTTCTGAACAGGGAAATGACTCTTCTTCACAAAAACAATTTTAGTTCCCCAATCTAGGCAAAGGAACAAAGAATTTCTTGCGCTCTCTCTAACTCAACAAAGTGCAGAAAGCATCAGCCATCAGAGTTCCTCCCTGAGCTGTGTGTCTTTGCTGGTCTTGGTGAAATCCTGCCTGCTAGAAGTACAGCAATTCCAGGAGAGTGTCCAGGAGAAAGTGCGTCATAATGACAAGAATGCTGGATTAATGAAGTAGCTAAAGTCAGATACAATCCCAAATGATGCTGGATACTTCACCCCATCCATTCTCTCCTGTCTCAAGATCTTTTAAAAAACATGGGGGGAGAGTGAGGGATTGTTTAAAAAACAAACTCCCCAAAACACCACACAGTGGAAAGAAGGAAGATAATGTTAAACCTTATTTACAGCTTGGTCTACAAATGCCAAAGAATACAAGCAATAAGAGTAGGTGAAAAATGCAAGTGCTTGGATAGACCCTGTAAGAGATTATTTGGCTGTTTGAGCCAAACCCACTAGGACTTTCTGTGCTTGTGTAAAACCTCTGCAAAGCCTCATGTTGCATATAAGGGAGCTTCAGCTTTGCTTCCAACTTTATGAAGGAGCCCTGAGTGCCTCTCAAGGAGTCAGGGGGACATCTGGCTCCCTCAGAGTGAAATGAAAAGTCAGGTTTAAACCACAGCTCTCTCCTCTGCTCTAAACGTCCCGAGCCTTGCCCTCCTCTGCCCCCAGCCCCCAGTCCTACTCAGCTTTTAGGCTTTAAAAGAATAAACCCAGCTTTACTAAGAAACATCTTCTTGGACAGAAGCTATCTTCTCAGAGGCACCTTCCCCAGACAGGTGAAGTCTTGGGCAGGGGCGGGGAGAATATGCTTGCTGACCAGAACTAGTCTGAAGCACGGATTTTCCCCAGCTTGGAAAGGTGAGCCATTTTCCTTTCAGTACAGCAGATGAGCTGAGCTGCAGAGCAAGGTTATGGGCAGCCGTTGCCTAAAATTTTACATTTTTCAAAATTAAACAGCCTGTCACCTCTGTGGACTGTTGATCAAGGACCCCTCTATGGAAGTTAAAGTGAAAGCATGCCCTGTGCACCCCCACAAGGTCTTCCTCATAGGAAGCCTGGAAGCCTTTGCCTGAGATAGCCTGAGCAGCCACAGGAGGACCCTTGCAGCCTTGGACACTAGTTCTAGAAGCTTTAGGCATCTGTATGGGAAATAGAGATTTCACATGAAAGAAAGCTGCATGTGAAGGATAGAGACAGAGGCTGGGAAAAAAAACAGCAAAACAATACAAAACAACCCCCACAAAACCAAGCAACCCCAAAACCCCAAAACAAACCCCACCAAAAACAGACAACAAATAACAAGACAGACAAAGACTAAATGCAGGATGAAGCACACTAAGAGACCTCCTTCTCTATGTGACACCAAGAATGGAAGGGGATCCCAATGGAGACCAAAACTGGGGAGGGAGGGAAGGAAGGAGAAAAGGAAGGACTGAATGCAAATTTTGTGGAGACAGGAGGCAGGAGAAACAAGGATTTGTTTGTTTTGTGACTGTTAGCGCAAGGAAAATCTAATCAAGGTTTGCTTCAATCAGCATCACCCTGCTAACTGATGAACATCCATACAGCACAAAAAATAGTTCCAAGTACTTCTCAAGAAAGCCTTGACAAAGGAGCTGGCTCACCTAGGGTCATTGCAGAAATGGATGCAACTTTGGAAAAAGTTTTTGAATTATCAGCACTGATCTGGATTTTCAAAATAAGCATTGCAGCCAACAGGCTAAATTTATTGGAAAATCTGTGTGCTGAAGTTAAAGTGCTGTTTACAGCTGCTGACAATCTGGTCCTAGGAGACAGAAAAGCCATCAGCAAAAGGCTACCGCTGGGGCAGGATGAAATTTAGCCAAAAAGTCTGCTTTTTCCATGAGTGGAGCTAATGCCGGAAAGTTTAAAGAAGCCTTATCACCTTCATCTCTGCCTCATGTGTGAAAACGAGTTGTGACCTTCCACCTGCCCACAGCATAGGCAGACTCCCTCTTTCTTTAGTTTTACAATAGTGTTTTCCTACTTTTTGTACTTGTTTTTCTGTCCTCTGTTGTGGGAAAGACCCACGTGGACAAGAGGGGAAATTACTGGACAATAAATGGGAAACAATGACACTGACAGCAGTCAGAGCCGTAAAAAGCACAAAGTAAACACAAAGGAAAAATATTTTTTCCCTTCTACCCTTGTTTGTCAAGCCATTAGATGTGTGACTTATTTTCGGCCAAAGAGGGGAGAAGGCAATGTTTACAGCCGGTAATAGCACTTGCTTTTTCAGATTGTGTCCCCTTGAAAAGTCATAACCTGAAATAAGCAAGCGCATGAGTCTGCTGAGAGCCTTCACAGGGGAAACACCTCGGCGTACTGCTCTCCACTCACATCGCTGTGACTCTAACCTAAGGGTTTGCCAGCAGGCTCATAAAACAAACTTGGAGTTCAGCACGGGCTGGCTTCTTTGGGACTGCTAAATCATGCTTAACACCTTAAAAATGCAGATACATCTGTACCATTCCTGCTGTCCAGGGATGCCAGAAGTTCAGAGAGAGAAGAATCACAAGCCTGACAGTCAACAACACCTGGACTCTCTACTGTAGTCTAAATATGGCAGAACTAAGACTAAATTATGTGTAATAAAAAGGTGTTTGAGGGCTTTTGTTCGCATGTCCTCATTAACCTAACAGGGAGCTGAATTAACTTCTAGTACCACAAGAATTGACACAAGCCTTTTGGACACTCAAAAGTCCTCAGATCCTAGTGAGAATGTTTATTCCCCACTGCATTCTTCCCTCTTCAGCAGTTTAATTTTCGTTTCCTAGGTGCATAACCCCTTACAGGGAATTCTCCTACACCACAGGATTTTTCAAGCTCCAGCCACTTCTTGTAACTATCTATTGTCATGAATCTTGCTTCCCTTCTCCCCAGTCCTATCTTAGGTACCTGACTGATAAGCCTCTAGGTTCTCATTAAGCCTGAGATTGGTTGAGGCACTTGCCACTTTCCTCAATTCAGATGCAAATAATAGTTTCACGGAGTCACAGAGCCAAAGCCTTAAGGGCAGGTTACCCACATGCTCTGGCTGAGAAGCCTAATCTGTAGCATGAGGAGCCCCTCTGGGGCCAACAGCCAACATGGCACATCACCATGGAGCTGCACACTTTGGGATTTTGGGTGCTGAAGTACAGGAATCTCATCAAGCGAGAGATTACCAGTCAGCTAAAGAGAACAGCTACAAGGCAAAAGGCTCTCTGGGGCGAGTTTTGTATGGTGCAAGCTCAGTTTGACCCAATTTCCCTTGTTGTGGTACTCCCTTACATGCAGTAAGAAATAAATTTTTATCTCTTCCTCAGACCTGCAAAGAAAACCCAACTATGACTACCGTGCATATGGATCATGGCATTCCAAGTCAGGCAGTAATGCACCTCATGTGGGAAGCAAGTGTGCCACCCTCTCCCCATAGTTATGTCACTGCAAAGTGACAATGTTGGAGAGACAATGATCCTAACAGAGGGACTGGAAAGGCAATGCACGTGAAGCCTTTAAGAAACAAAAGCTGCTAGAGAAAAAACGGCAGATGGAAAAAACAGAACAAGATGCCTGCAGCCTGTGGGAGAACAGTGGCAAGAACAGGAAGGCCAAGAGGAAGAACACTGTTCCCCTTGCTTGCTTACTTAATTGCCTTTTTAATCTGCTGGAGTTCTGCTTTTGATCATGAGGTACAATGGAATCAACGATGTATATCCAATCCACCACAGTCTAATAACATCCACAACCCATCTCTCCTCTCCCAGCTTCTATTTAAGAGATTCCTCCCAGTACAGCAGCATAGGAATCATGTTTGGAAAACAGTAAATATCAGAGCATCATACAGAGAATAACAAAGCAGTGGCTGTTTGCTTTCATTAATCAAAGCTGCTCTCTCCACATATACAAAGCCTGCTTTCTCTGGGGAACAAAGAAGTCACAGCACACTAGGAGGAAACAATAGAGTAAGGAAAAACAACAACAGCTGTCAGAAGCAAAGTGTTTTCTTTCCTGTTGGAAGAGTAAAGCCTCCTGTTTTTGCCTTCTGATTTTTTTTTAACTTTCCCCCTCAAAGAGCAATAAATTGGGACTTGGCTTACCCTAAGTCCTGGAAGAGGGAGGAGGAGAAGCAACATATTTTGATGAAAAAAAGCTATCTGGGAGGAGAAAGGGGAAGCTCCCACCCCAGCATGAATTCACCATGTCACAGTGTGCAAAGGTGAGACTGTCCACTGCAGCAACAGCTGTAGCCTTGCAGAGAAACTGGCAGCTCTGGCACAGAAAACAATCTCTCAAGATGCTGATGTAACTCCAGCAAGGGCTCTCTGAAGAGCCTCCCGAGTTCCCTCTTGCTAGGAACAAGTTTACAGCACTCTTAATGCACTGACAGGAAACATCATCTTCTTTGCAGTGAGGAGTGTGAAGAAAAGCAGAAGCTGTCAGTTTGAAGAGACTAAATTCCCAGCAAAATGCTTTTTTGTCAATCTCTTTGCATTTGCTAGCCCAGGACTGACCCCACTGTAGAAACCCTAATTCTTAAAAACATGCTCACTAATTATTTTTGCATGAATGCAGCTAGTCACCAGCTAATGCTCATGACAAGGTATTACCCTCCCACAGAGGAGACACCTTCTCTGGAGAATGCTGCTGTAAGAAACCATAAATAAACCTTTGTGAAGCAGCAGCATTCAGTTTTAGATACTGATAATTTGAATGGTGTTAGGCAGAGATAGATAGTGTATCAGTGATCCTCAAAAGACCTGGATTCAATACAGAAAGCTTTTCCCTCATCAGGCTTGTTAAGTTTGTTTGAAACACTAAAGGAGAAAAGCCATTAAGTCAGATTCCCAAGTGCCTTTCTCAGGGACCTTTGCCTCCAAACCCGTGAATCACTAGCAGCATCTAGTGGCCGCAATAAATCAAACAGATTTTCCGATTGTTTCCCTGTGGCATGAAATACAGGCCAATCAGTTCTAAGTGTTATTTTTAGCTTATTTACATGATTACCTTGAATTACAGCAACACCAGCATTACAGACGTTCTCTCAGATACTCATGCTCTTACTGTAAGCGAAGAACTCCTCCTGCCTGCATCGATCTGGATTTATCCCCAACGACCAAACAGGTAGACCCTGCCATCATCACAGCCTCTGCTACAGCGATCTGAGCATTGTAACAAGAACCTACATTTCCACAAGGCTGGAGAGCATCAGGAAGCTCTCAGAAGCAGCATACCAAGTTCACAAGGCATGCAGGAGGAGCATAACCTCGGAGACACGTGCTCACACAGCCTATGAATAACTTTACACAGCAAGAGAGAGTACTATGAGCTGCTACATCAGTCAGAGGGAGGGACGGAATGAAAGTCAGAGCAACTGAAGATCAGTTCTTCCCACCTGCTCTGACAGCTCTCCAAAGGGTAGGAAGCATGGTACAGCTGGGACAACTACAAAATATAAAATAGATTAAAGTAAAAAAAAGAGATGAAGAAGACAGGAATCTCCATGAATTCCCAGCTACTGTAGCAACTGCTTTTTACTGTCGAGAAAAAGAAACTAAAGCAAACAGAACATACAGATACTTTTATTGCTCACCTTTTATACAACAGCACACCTTCAGCCATTTTCTTTCACAGCTTTTTGACAATGTTTATGTACACAAAAAACCCAGCAAGAAGCATTATGTGGCTTTCAGTAAAGAAAAAAACCCCAAACATTAGAACACCAAACTCAGCCAGGTTTTGTTTTCTGCAGCAATAATAAAAGGGCTTCCTCCAGGCAGGAACTAATCTTCCCAGGCCGTAGTGCATTTCTTTAAAAAGACAACCCCCAAAACAAATTGCCCTAGATTTGCTGAGCCAGTGGTATTAACTTGCAAATAAAATAAACTTCAGTTTGTCATTTCTTCTAGCTGATTTCAAGTAAAAATTAGGTTTGGAGGAGGAGCAACTTGTTTTGGATGGATGCAGGTCAGTTTGAATTGCTACACCTAACTACAGGCCTACACACACTATCGGTTCACAATTTAGCTTAGTTTGAAATGATCTTTGCAGATTTTGGCGGCGGTCAGTCTTCAGAGTTGAGCGGGTGTGAAAACGCTGTTTAGCGGGAGATAAGGCTACTGAACATGGCATCCACAGTAGAGCTCAGATAACACAAACCCCGTTTGTCAGAGGAGATCCCAGGGCGTGCACACACACGCTATAACGTCATCGTGACTGAAATAAGAGGTCAGCAAGCCGAAAAGCAACACTCCAGACTGGTTTAGAACATGTAACTCAACAGTGATTTGGGGGGAAAAGTGCAGAAGTTCTGCTGTGTACTGTAACAGATAAATTTGACAGGTCTTGGTATTTCTCCAAATCAAAATAGAGGGCAAACACAGCAGGCACATTTAGAACAAAAGCGTTTTGAGCAGAGGGAACCAGTCCAACATCCAAAAAGCATGGCTATTAGTTGATGTTTAGGGTGCAGGGGGTAGTGACAATGTCTTTCATTCAGACAGGTAGAAGAGGGCGGGGAGGAGAGGTCTACACAAAGTTGTGCTTTGCTCTATGCAAAACATCCTCCCCAAAGAGATTCTACCTGCTGTGTACAAACCTGTACTAATTCAAGCAGCATTTAAGTCAGGCCTTAACCAGGTTTCTATTACGTGAGCTCTGCTGAAGTGTAAATTTTTAGCAGCCTCAGCTGGTGAAGTGTCTTCCTTGTCCAAAGCCAGATTGATTATACTGATAACCCCCATGCTGGAAGTGCTGCTCAAACTGCCCTCCTTGATTAAAGTTCTGTCCACCTCTGCCCCCCCAGCCGCCTCCTTGACCTCCTCGGCCACCGCGACCGCCACGGCCACCCCTCCCTCCTCCACGCCCACCCCCTCGGTCACTGTGGGACCCACCATCTTGGTATCTGTTGTCCTGCTGGTAGCCACCGCCGCCACCACCCCCTTGGTAGCCACTTCCAGAATAAGAAGATGACTGGTAGCCACCATAGCCTCCTCCTTGGTAGCCACCACCACCATGGTAGCCACCTGTTTGAAAACCTCCATCTCTGTAGTTGCTCTCCCTGTAGCTGCCATCCTGGTAGCCACCACTTCCACCATCTGTCCAGCCTCCTTGAAGCTTGTTTCCTCTTCCTCTGCCACCATGATCATAACCACCACGTCCTCCTCGTCCCCCTCGATCATGGCTTCCTTGTTCATGACCTCCTCGCCCTCCATAGGATGAGTCATAGCCTCCTCTTCCTCCTCGGTCATGACCCCCATGGTCATAACCTCCGCGCCCACCATAGGAAGAGTCGTAGCCACCTCTTCCTCCTCTGCCACCGCCTTGCTGTGAGCCACCCTCTGGTCTTTTCTGCCACGGAGGCATCTCAGGAGGTGGAGGTTCAATTTCATTGGGCCTTCCTCCTCTGTCAGGCACTCTGCCCATTAGCACCTGCAAAGGGAAAAGGAGAACTGCCATAGGAGTTGTGGCACCTCACACAAGAGTCACATTTACTAAGACACTCCACACACAGCACCCACTCCAAGGTTTTTACATTCAGAGGAAAATTTTGTGTGTTTGAATGTGACAGACCTCTGTCTCCAGTTAATAAAAGTTAAACAGGGATTATCTAGTACTTGAAGCACTGCTAACAAGACAAGTCAGGAGACCTGTGCTTTGTGTTCAAACAGCAGGCACACCACCATGGGCTATTAGTGCAGAGTGCTAAACTCAAATAAGCGCAAGTACAATGCAACACAGTGTCTCTCCTAACTAGTGCTCTGAGTTGCTGTAGAAGCCATTAACTTGGTAAATAAAGGGCAAAAAAAAAAATCTATTTTTTAGTGAGGAAATGCGGAAACTTAACAACAGAGAGGTGTGAGACAGCACCAATCAGAGTGGAGCAAGACTCTAAAGGTCTTTTGCTGTCTAAGGATGGTGTGATCTTAAAAATTTAGCAAGGCAAAATGGGACAGGACATTTGTACTGCTTGAAGTTTTAAAACAATGTAAGAAAGGAACTTCAACTGAAGTAGGCTACTTTGCTATTCCATGCTACTGTCTTTGAACAGTAACAGGAAAACATTTAATACTGATATGGAAATAAGTTAACAGATTATGCACCAGCAGCAGGACAGAACTGCATTCCTACTAAAACATACATACAGTCTGATGATAGTGTCAATCTGTCTTACTACTTAATTTCTTACACTCCAACAACACTAAAAAGGTGCAGAAATTATTTGGGTTGGATGGGCTGTGGCCAAATCAGCCACAGATGATTTCTTTCCTAAATTAATTAGAACTTTACCTGAGGTACAGTTGGTACTCAGAAGGTAGAAGAGCATGCACCTATCCCCACAATTTTAAAGCACCAAGTATGCTGTTGTACATAGCTACTGAGCTGCAAGTTCAGCACACATACTTTTGTGAGCCTATTACTCTTGTAAAATCATAATTTTTGAAACAAGGCAAATTGTTTAGCCTAAGTCATGTTTCTACTATGTCATTATTAGAACTATACACTTGACTGTAATCTATTTGTGTACCCAGGGCAACCCAATTTGTGGGATCCTTGCTTTGTGATCTTAGTACATTCTATTCACACAGACCAGAAACACAGTTACTATGTAGGTGTTATTTTAGACACGGTGACAGAATCAAGTAGCAGTAGGGTAATGGCTTCAGTAACTCTGGTAAAACAAAGCAGACCTACTCCCACTGAAAATAATCCAAGGTCCTTCAGAAATTTTTACTGCCCCAAAGAAGGGACACTATGAACCTCAACAACTGAAATTGCACTATCCATAATCCACTGATGCATTATCTGGAATATATAAAGACCACGTTTTTTATCCTTTATTATTTCCAAATTCCACTTACAATCCCCCAAAAAATTAGGATTTATGACTACATTCAAGTTACTTAAATATTCCTAAAAGAACAAGCCATTTGTCACCAACAGTACCTTATTAATGGCACATGCAGTCTTCTCTCGGATGGACCCGCTGCTTGTTCTCATAATCTTTGACAGATCTTGCCGAGCTGCCAAGAGATTTGCAATTGATATAGTGCACTTAGTAGATAAGAGGGCACGTTTGGGCTGGTAGACTTTAGCCAGTTTTTCTGTTTGACTCTGTTGGAGCGAAGAAAAACAAAATCCAGTTCGTTAAAGCAATGGGACATCTCATCACAAGAATTAAATCAGCACTGAATAACAAGCCACTACTGCAAATAAAACAAAATGTTAAAACCAGTGAGAACGACCTTCTAACTGCGGATTACTTCTATAAAACTAGCATTTGTCACATTAATTTCTTAAGTAAACAGGAAATACAATCTTGACTGAAATGCCAAGACACCAATAAGTAACAATTTTAACAATATATACATGCAGACTGTATTACTTCCAGGCAAACACACAGAAGCGTGCCATATAGTTATATGAATTACTGCTAGAATCCAGGATATACTGAAACACATCTGTGTTTATCCTCCAGACCTCCTTCTGTGCCGTCACCCTGACCTGCACCCATTCCAGCTGGGCCAGCATCACCCCATCTCCAACACTTATCAGCAAAAAAAGGTGCTGTTAACTCTTTTCACTCTTCATTCCAGTCAGCTTCATCACAAAGACAAGGCACCAAGAGGGACTGGCAGAGCTAGAAATGAGATCCCACACTCAACTTTGCCTTGTATGCAATGTCTCTTCCTCTACTGCCTTTCAGCATTAACCATTCTGGCTTTTTTGAACACCTCCAAAGTTTTCCAGCTGAGACACAGGAGAAATCTGTGCTACCACACAGGAGTTACTACACAAGTTACATCTCTCTTCAGTCATCAACAGAATATAGTGTGTGATGCAGTTAGGATAAACCAGATTGCCATCTGAATGCAGATGATGGCAGTGGACACAGGCAAACCAGGTTTTACAACATATCTTAACAGTGCAAAAACTTAGGAGCACATTTTAAAATCCTAAAATCTTACTTGCCATCCAAAGGCCGAAAACTGGAATATGACACTGGCTAAAGGTAGGAGAAGCAAAAGTATTCACCAGAATACTAGTGTGTTTTTACCTGGTATGTTTGACTGGGCTCTGAGCACAGTATTTTGGTCCTATGATACTGCTTTAGGTGAAACTTGAAATTTTAACTTGAAAAAATCCCTAGTAACAGACTGCAAGGGGTTTTTTCCCTGGTATTTTCACTATCTGGAGAAGTGGCTATTTTGTCCTACTATTGTACTCTGATACTCTTCAACTAAAAAAG
>VYZR01085842.1:23045-36395 GCA_013400675.1 Oxylabes madagascariensis
AGAATATGTAAAGCAGTGAAGCATCCTTTGTAAGTTCTTTCAGCAGCACTTTACACAGGTTTTTTCTTACCCTGAACTTTTAATTATTTACACTCAGGTCTACTGAAAAAAAACTAGCAGAATTTTGTTTCAAAAATTTAGAGATCACTTTTAAGCTATCTTCAATGTCCTCTGACAATGACAGAAAATTTTAAGCCTATCACTAAGACAAATGTTCTTCAGATAGTGATTCTTTTTGCACAGCACTTCTGAACCAGCCTGAAACTCTTGTACTTTTTGTTTTTGCAGATGCCAATACCTAACATTGTATTCTAGTGATATAGTGCTGCACACTAAGACAACCAATCCTAACTACTTGGGTTTGTTTGGTGCTTTCCTCTCCCAGCAATACTGTTACATCTTCCAAGTGACATAAACTGCGCTGCATTTCATTAAAATGTAAAATACCCTGGCATTTCATTACAGAGGGTTATCCTCTTTATCCTGAAAAAACCTAATTTTATGGCTCATGTACAACAGGATACCTAATAAGTTCACTTAACACAGCTAAGGAAAGCTATGCAACTATGGTGGTACACAAAAAGGGAGTTTGGCACTACTGCAATTTCACATTTGACAGTAAACACAGTATTCCTGCCAGATGGGATACCAGAGCTCAGCTCCTGAGCACAGCCTTGTATTACCAAAAACGTACATCCCAAAGGACCTCTGGGATAAACTGTGTGTCACAGACAAGCCAAATCTATTGAATGGCTTGGCTTACAGAAAACAAGCTGAAGGGGAGATTGTTTGAGCTACAAACTATTCTAAATGCAACAGCTACCGCACTTCCTCTGACATTTTTTGACATACTATAAAAAATACTCAGATTAAGTCTAATCATCTTTCTCCTTCTGTTGAAATACAGGAATCTACTCTGTAATTAATTTCTTGTATCTCAGATGATGGCAGAACTGAATTTTTGTTTTGAAAAGTTAATCAGCAGCAACTGAGGAAGCAAATAAAACATTAGCTCATCTTGAATTTAAAATTAGATTAAAATTAGTACTACAATTTCTAACTCTAAAGCTTGTATTTTTTTTATTATAATGTGAATTAATACCACACACCTTTCACAAAGTCAAGCACTACTTCTTCTCCTCTAATATTTCATAAGCAGAAAAAAAAACAATTTAGCTATTGAGATCTGATGGGTGAAAAAGGGAAGACATCACCATTGCTAATGTTCATTTCCTTTCAATCAGCAGAAAGCAACAGTGAAGCTATGTACTAAGGATGATGATCAAAAGAACTGGGAGTTGG
The DNA here is from genome assembly GCA_013400675.1 of Oxylabes madagascariensis. Taxonomy (NCBI): domain Eukaryota; kingdom Metazoa; phylum Chordata; class Aves; order Passeriformes; family Timaliidae; genus Oxylabes; species Oxylabes madagascariensis. The sequence continues at coordinate 24,348 of VYZR01085842.1, forward strand.
GATAAAACATTCTCTCTTTCCTAACAATTCCGACTGCTGTCAGTGTAGGAAAATGCAAGTTTTGTTGCACCTTGCAAGTCATCACACCGGAAGCCTCTAAAATTATGATGTGTCTGATATTAGTGGTCATTTTTACAACCATGCTAAGTAGAGTTCAGTGGCTAAATTCTGGCCAATTCTGACTTCTGAAGAAGTCTTCAAATAATTCCCTCTTTGTTGTGCCTTTTGAGAGGTAACAGGACAGGCTTTTTGCTTGTGAATGCGAGAAAGGTTAACACTCAGAATATTTTCCATCATATATTGGGTATATACTGACTGGTAAACCCAGAAGTACAATACTCTGACACTGTAAATTGCAGAAAAAATAATGCATATTTTTAGGTAACTTACATTGTGGTAAACAAACCAGTATCTCATTAAGTGTAAGAAACAATACTATGAATCTTGCAGAAAACCAGATTTGCTTGCGAGCACCCTTTTAACTTACTAAGCAGCAAGAGACAGTTCTTTTGATTATGAAGGCGTTTTGTCACATCTCCTGATGTTAATGACACATATGGACAGTTCATTTCAGACAGCAACCCACTCATTTCAAGCTGAAATTCTTCTGCTTCATTTGGACCTTAGAAAGAAAAGAATAATAATTCATTCACTGCTGATATATATGGGGCTATGATTAGAATGAATTAGCTATTTAAAAAAATAATCTTTTGCTCAAGTTGCTATTTAATATTAAGACCTGTTTATAATGGAGGCCAAGTGCATTTCTTGGGTTCCTCCAGGACACAGCACAACCTCCAGGACACAGACACATACTGTAATTTGGAATCACAATATGCTTCATTAATATAAAATTATGTTTCACTGACAGCTTTTCCAAGCTGCCAACAGACAGGCACTAGCAACTTCTACAATGAAAGGAGACATCAAAAACATCATAAATTTTACACGCATTATTTTAAATATCAATTTTCTCTTCCCATTACAAATGTAATCAGACAGTTACGACAAAGTCATGAATAAATATGGCTTATGAGTTTTGCTTTTTTCCCTAATACTTCTCCCTGTAAGCTCACATTTGTCAACTGATTTTATTTCATATCAATATATCCTTTAAAAATAATTAAGTCACGTAAACCAAACCTTTTGACTGATTTCTATCAAAAATTACTGAAACTAATCAGAATTTTTTAGCTAAAAAAAAAGTCACGAGAAGTAACATTTTTTAATCTTTTTGAAAGAGACTTCAACCCCAAACGTCTGCTATTCCCAAACTCAAGACACACAAAATGAAGGTAGGGCCTGACAGTGCTCCAGCTAACATGTTTCTATCACTGTGTTTAAAGAATTTGAAATAGGTGTTGGAAGACTTCTGCATTGTACTTTTATACAAACCAGAGAATAGGAACCTTATACTACTAGAACGGGTGAGATAATGTATTGTTACAGAGAAAGAATGTGAAATACATATAAAGAAGAAAGAATGAACATGTCAGAAACAGAGAGAAAAGAAAGTAACAGAGGTTGAGGTAAAAGGCAGCAACCTTTGGCCACTGAGTAAATACAAAGCTAAGCTCATAAAGTCATTATGAGTTAATATATCAGGTATTCAGGAATATGGGTTATCATGCCAATTTAACAATTTAATCTGTAGAATGTCATGACAAGAAAATAACTTTTTCTTTGAAAGCTAAGGTTTGCTTCCGCCAACAAAATTAAAAACAATAATTTTCAGGCTCCTCCTCAGAATGTTTCATGAAGAGGGAAAAATTTATAGCAAGCAGAGTTAAGGGAACCAGCAGCAAAAAGAAAATATGGTTACAGTAGTCATGAGAACATTTCCTTGAACAGCAGTACTACTGACAAAATAACAAACAGAACCATGGGAGTAAAAGTATTCTCATGATCTAATAAAAATGCCACAGCATTAATATTTCCCTAAATCCATCTATGAACTTTAAAAAGCAATATGGTTGAAAAATTATAAGAAAAAGCTGTTTTCAGAATAAAGACTGTTCGATCACCACTATTATTTCAACCTCTGTTCATTAGACAAATTTGAGGTGGAAAATATCCAAAATCTGGCAGTGAGCAGACAACACTCCCTGGTACAACAGTTATCGCCAGCCATGGCAATATCTCTGGCATGCAAGAACACACATAAAGTACACGTCTGTGCTGGAGTTATAACTACTTACTGTTGGTTGCCTGCACGTTTTCCTCGAGTTTACAGAACAGCCGTAACTCAGATACCAGCCAAGCACAGAGTTTGGTGAATTCAGGGGAACTGGCTCCATGAGAGACGGCCTGAGCCAGCGCTCCGTCGTCTAACAATGGACCTTTGTAACTGAGAAGTAAAACAAATGCACAGTTTATTAATGTTTACTGTGACCAACATCCTTTGATAGATTTATTTTATGCTGTATACATATTGAGAGCTACAGCCATAACATAGCTGCAGTGCTGATCTCCTGGAGTGGTGATTCCTGGACTGAACTGTAACAAGAACCACACTGAAAACATCAGAGTAAACTGAGAATTTGTGCGCACATTACCTTACCATCAAAGAGACTGTGTCACAAAGTATCATCATCAAAGGTTTCCTCCTGGAGAATGCTGCCATGTACAGTGGCAACTTCTCTGCCTCCATCTCCTGAAGATGTTACTGACAATAGACCTATCTAGGGCAACTGCAGTCTCAAAGAATTCTTCCTGAGCTCTACACACAGCTTTACAGTATGTTGGGTAATTACTGCTGAACAAGTGCATCTTTTCTGTCATTTCCTATCACGTATGAAAGGGTTGCCTTACAAAACAAAGTCTTTGATAGAAATATTACAAAAGTGATCTGCGCGACAATACCCTCTCTTGAAAAACCAACCTCCCTAAATATATAAGAAAAATTAATGGAATTGGTTCTTTCCATAAGCAAAATAAGCCAAAAATCAGACCTGTCATAAGGAAGCATGAGTTTATAGATCAGATCTTAGAAAACATTGTTTTGAGGACATCTGTGTATCGATAATCTCTCAAGGGGAGAATGAAGAGTAGGGAGAAGGCTGCCTTATTAACCAAGTAGAAGCACAACTCAGAGTCTACATGAGTATTTCGGAAAAAAAAATGTACAATATTATTTTGATGTGCTGCCGCAAAAAGAGAAAGACATCCAAGAGTGCTCATAACCAACCGAAATCTCTCTTAGAAACGTCCGGGTAAAGTCATCCACTACATCACAACAATCCAATGAGTCCAAGCAACTCTTGGCAAACCTCAGGAATAAAAAAAACATTTCAAATTGAAATGTAATTCTCCTCACTCTGCTCCTGTGCTTAACACCACATACAAAGGATTTGGCCTTCACTGTAGTGGCCTGTTACTTCAGCCAAGTAAAATGAAGAAGCCACACTCAAAAATAACTTTTACCTCACAGAGCAGCTTGATTTGTGACACAGTTAATCTACTGGCAGCTGGTGGGAAGCTGTAATCTCATGTATTACAACCCTACTGCACGACAACAATAGGCTGGATGCTTCAAGAGGCTAATTAGAGCAGGTTTCAGTCCCATCCTACAGACGTTTCAGGCCTACATGTACAGGTCTGGGAACACCTGGGACTCAGAACAGAAGCATCCAGTTACAGATCAAAGCAGAAAGGAAGCAATGGCAAGCCTCTTGCTTTGGCAGGATTGGGATTTACATCCCTGCTCAGATCTTCTAGAGGTACCTTTTCCAGAATTTCTGTTCAACAGGGGTAACATCTTGACTGTGTTATTTCTTATAATTCTGACTTCAGCTACACATCAATCTGGCCAATAATCCAACTTGCAGATTCCTAACTGCAAGCAGCTTTTTCCTCCTGTTTCTGCCAATGGCACATGTTCCAGAGCTACACTCTCTTTTGGTAACATTGTGCTGTCCCATCTGTTTGCTTTTTCAACAGTTCAACAAACTGATTTACAAGACAAGAGGCCACCGTCTGAACACCTTCAGCATAACCACAAAAGGAAACAGCTCTCTAACATGTAATGCTACAAGAAAAAAATCAAGTGATATATTAGAAATATCTTCAGTATCTGATGAGAAAAAATAAGTTGAACCATGAAGACCACGGAGCTACTGCCAAAGCACAAAGCCTCAAACACCCCAGTCTTTCCAGAGACCAAGAATCAAAAGTCCTTTGGACACCTGCAATAGTTTTCCCAGTTGTTACCAATATCGCTGAGGTCTCATGTCCTTCATCCTCCTCCAAATTTTCTTTTTTTTCACTGTTGTCAATTTTGCTTCACATAACTTATTTGTTCATCTACTTTCACTGTTTGCTTTACTTATTTATGTCAAAAATCGACAACACTTTCTGTCTACAATTGCACAAATCAGGAGCACAAATCACAACTCCTTCAAGCCACTAGTATCCCTTCAAACATATGACAGAAAAAAGAAGCCAATCAGAGTATTTTCATTGTGGCAGAGCTGCCTTTTCACATTTCAGCCAGAGAAATACCTGCCAAAACAGAAGCCTATTTGTCAAGCTTTGCAACTATCATCACTAACTTAGCCTGGAAACACAATCTTTGTTGGAGCATAATGACTCTAGCCACAAAGTGATTTATGGGAATGGGGCCAATGTGAGTAAATACAGCTGTTTGCATAGAACCAGCAGCAGAAGTGAAATTGTAGCTGCCTGTCCTCTGAGCTCTCAACAGTTTACAGACATGGGAGCTTACAGCAGGATGTATTCTCTATTCTCTCCCTTTCCTACTTATGCAACCTTTACTGACTCTGACAAAGTAACAGGTTTACACAGAAAAGGTTTCCTGTGCTATATGACACTTTAAAAAATGTAAAGAGGAAAAATACTTGCTCATTTGCAATTCTTTTTCCAATTTTTTTCCCCCTCACTAAATATGAAACCTGAAAGTTTTCTTCTTGCGTGACGTATCTCTTTTCCCGTCCCACCCTCAGCTGGGCCGCCGTGCAGAACAGAGGAGCAATGGACCGGATGGCATCCAAGAATCAAGGAGATCAGCTCGCAGGGAGAAGTGACACGCTCGCCAGGGCCGCGCAGCTGAAAACCTGCCCGTGTGGCTCGGGGCATTACCCCCAGCCCCGCTCTGGGGCGGCTCTGACGGGAAGGGACCATTCCAGGCGCCGCCCCGAGCCGCGGCCGGTCCTGCGAGGGGCGGACAGCGGCGCCGTGCGCTGTGCACCGTGCCGGGGCCGCCCTCCGCTCCCAGCCCGCACCGGGAGCGCCCCGCACCCTCACCCTCGACACGTACCCCAGGTCCTCCAGCGACTCCAGCACATCGTTCTCCAGGAGCTCGAACTCCATCCTGCGGCGGGGCACGAGGGGCGGACCTGCGCGACAGCGGAACTCAGCACCACCGGTACTCACACTCCCACCGCCCGCCATTCCCCCCTTCTCCAGCCCATCCCGGCCTCGTGGGAGACACTCAGCTCTCACCCCGCACCGCCCGCTGAGGGAGAGCCCCCGGCGCCGCAGTGGCTGTCCCCGCGCCGCCCATGCCCGCCCCGCTCCCCGCGCCCCGCGGCCGCACGCACCGCGCTCGCAGCTGCGCCGCCGACTGCCGGGTTGGCATCTCAGGGCGGGGAGCGCCGCGCCGCAGGCCCCCGGCCTCGCTCCTCACCCGGCTTCTCTAGGGCCGCCCCCCCAGGTGCCTGACCGGCGCCGCCCCGTCCCCGGCAGTCTCCGCCTATCCGCCGAGCGGAGCACCATTAGTAAACTGGGACACGGGAGCGAGGCCGGACAACGGGCCGATTTTGTGGGAGAGGAGCCCGAGACGAGACGAGGATCTCACTGTTGTGTTCAGGCGCCAGCGCGGGCAGACCCGGAAGAAGGACTCGTCCCTCCCGCCGCGCAGCCCGCGCAGGAATGTGCTGCGGAGAGCGGAGTCGCGGCAACGGGCGTGGGGACGGGGGAGGACGGGGCGGCGGAAGGGTCAAACCGCACCAGAGAGCGAGAGTGCGTCCCCGCCCTGCGGGACCCCGCGCCACGGCCGGGACCACAAATCCCGGTATGCCTTGCGAACGTTAGGGCTTTTCGCGGGGGACGCCCAGCGCCGAATAAAATTAATAAAATTAATAAATCGAAACCATTTCAGTGCAATTACTAAATGGAGTCCACGGGTCTCGTTTCTGCCTCTGCTCCGTGGCCCGGCGGCGCGGGCTGCAGCGGTGCCCCGGTCGGGACGTGGCGTTCAGGGATGCTGAAGGCAGCGCTGAGCCTGCCCGACTCAGTGCGGGCCGGGAAACTGGAGGCCACGCTCTGGCAGCTTTTTAAAAATTTATTTTAAATTGGGGGTGGGCAGGAGAGGGGTGTAACAGCATTCACTTTTTGTAGTTGCTCAGCTGTTCAGAGGGAAAGCCGTGCCCGTGGGTACAGATCCATCCTTAGGAAAGAAAGCTCAGTTATGGGGCCAAAGGGGATAACTCTGCTCGCCCTCCGCAGCTGTCAGGCAGCACTGCCCGGCTGCCTGGGGCGCAGCAACCCCACAGAAAGCACGTCAGTGCTGGAAAGGAGGCACGGATAAGAGGATATATTGGGATGGCCATGCCATGCTAGGGAAAGCCAAAACCCCTCGTGCCAAAAATGATCCCAGTCTGTCACCAGCAGCGAGCTGACGCTGCCGGAGGGGAGACCTGTATTTCATGAAACTGCCTTCGGCAGGCAGAAAGAAGAAAAGCTGCAGTCAAAATATGAAGGATCTTGTAGCCTCAGGATAGGTAGGAAGATAAAGAAACAGTACCTTGAAGGGCTAGAAAGAAGAAATACTTCACTAGCAGACAGCTCAGTTCTACTACTAAAGACATGCCAATCTATACATTTAGGGGGAAAATACCTCCTAAAGACTAAAATCGTGATGTCAAGGTAATAATACAAGCATTCTGCTTTGTGTATTTGCTTCTAGTTGTATAGTGGTTAGTACAATGTAGCCACAGCCCACTTCAATTCTTTTTAAAAAAACAAGAGATAAAAGCTTCTGGCAAGCTGCCTTATCACTGCTGGGCTGTGAGAACTACCTAGTTTTGCTTTAGTCCATTCATTTTTGATTCAAAGCATCTCAGGTGTTGTGCTTGGGAGCCTTGCCTGGGTGGATAATCTAAACTGGAGATCTGGAGGTTTAGGATTTTCCTCACAAATTAAACACTGCTGCTGAAAGCTTGTGATCTTTTGCTTGTTTTGTTGACTTGGGGGGTTCTGTTTGGTTTTTGTTTTGTTGTTTTGCTTTTATTTTTATGTAAGGGTTGGGTTCACCTTGCTTGCACAGGTGTAAGTGTAAAAAGCTGGGCAGTACATCTACAGTCTGACCCTGCTCAGTTGCTGCTGCTGCTTGTGGTCATGATAATACTTAGCCATTATTTCTGAACCTTCTTTATTTCTTGCCCTAAATATAGGGTTTAATGGCACTCACAGGAGCAAGCAGTACATGAAACAATTCATTTTGTCACACGGACACTGTTCCTGTGTCCACTTGTGAATCTGCACATGTTGAGAAGTGAGGATTTTGTGCTAATTTCATGAGGACATTTGTTGTCATCTACATTTACTACTCCCATAAGCATTGGCACAGAAGGATCGTATTCATTTTGGCACTCAGCTGATGACATCTGCCTTCTGAAACAAATAAATGTATTTCTCTCTTGGGTTTAGTTGTGCCAATACTGCAGGGTAGGGACAATTTGGAAGGCATCTTCTCCAGTCTGTATCACTCTGTTCCATAACTGTTTTAATGTCCCTTCTGTGCTGTGAGAACCAGCAGTTTCTTGAAAAACATAAGGATCTTGTGGCTGGGGAGAAGAACATTAGAGGTATGATGCTAACCTGGAGCAGGCAGCTACAATTTTCTCCTGGGGACAGGGATGAGACTTTTGCTTTGTCATTGTGTCTTATCAGTCATAATTCTTTCTTTTCCTACCAACATAGGGTTTTTCACCATGCAAATTTGGCATGGGAGGTGTGAATGGCCACTGTGCAGCATCCTGGCCCCCCAAGAAGAAATTAATTTTGACACTGGACTGCTTTTGAGTACAAATGCTTTTTGAACAAAATAATATTGTCCTGAGCAGTTTGCTCTTGCACAATGAGATCCAGAGCTCTGCAGACAGGTTACTTCTGAAAGCAGCAGCCACTTGGGCTTTTGGCTGTGGGAAGGGCGGTAACTGGGGTAGATTTCCCTGGGCTACACAAGGCTCTGTAGACTTGTCAACCTGAAGAACTGAGCTCAACTCTCCTTGGGTTTGTTCTCTCCCTGGGCAAGTTTTGTTACGGCTACTTCCCTCACTCACAGAGAGATGTAGGACTCAGAGTCCAATGTGTCCCTCAGACAGCTTGACTGCAACATCCTGGCTGGAGCCAGGATGCATGACTTCCTACACTGTGTCACCACTGGAAAAGCCATGTAGTACCAATTTCTCCTATGGGAAGAAGCAAACCACCCCGGACTGCTGCTGTCCTCTTCATGGGACCCCTGTAAACCCCTGCTGGCCCCTTTAGCTCTGCAGGGATGGGGATGTGTGAGGTGGATATTGGTCAGGTGCTCCTAGGCTGTTACATGCAGATTAAGGAAGTTGGCAGGCCATGCCTGGCCTGAGGCTCTGCAGCCCAAATATATTTATTCTGAGAGATGTGAGGTGCGCCACTGCTCGGATGTCAGTTGTCATTAAACAAAGACAATTGGTTTCCTGTGTACTTGCCTTTTGTGATGGATTGGTTTTGGTGTTTGAGATGCTGTGAGCTCTGACTGAAGATAAACGACTTCCTCCTGTGCATATTCTCTCACAGCTACTAAAGTAAGACTGTAGCCCCTCCTGCAGCTTTGCACCAAAAGGACCTGTCACCAGTGTGGAGGAGGCTTGTTTAACTTGCCCAGGTCACTGAAGACACACCCTGATGGTTTAAACCTCACTTCCATAGGAAAAGTAGCCAAAGACAACAACTTTAGGGCAGGCTTTATTTCATTACAGACCAATTATTTTCACAGGGTTTACACCACCCCACCTCAGGTCTTGCCTGTTGGCTCTGTGGTTGTCAAAAATCTCATGACAGAGGCATGAAATATGAAATCTGTACTTGCAGAACAGCATGAAACACACGAGTGTTTCCAGGTGCAGAGTGGTAAAGTGCTGCTAAGCACTTTTGTATGAAAATCGATTTTTTTACTAATTTCTCTGAGGATGCTGCAGTTTCTTCAGTGTCTGGATGCAACAGAATCCAGCCACTGTGCCGCAGCTAAAAGCCCGCCGTACTTGCAGACATACAGCTGGTTTTGCAAGGTACCAAGGAATGTCAGTTCTGGCTGAGAGCATGCACTGGTTAGCCAAATGGCCTGTTGGTAGTACTAAATGAAACCAGGTACCACGAAAGATCAAGAACAGGACAATGACAAATGATACTTCCCCTACTATTCACCCAGTTCCTGACTACTTTCAGCTCTCTGGACTTTCTTCAGTCCTTACTGCTGTGCCATCAGGTTCTGCCTGGGAGGATTAGAGACGAGAGGGTCCCAGGGCCAGCTGACAGGGGGACTGCCCAAGGCCGATAATTGAGCGGATCCACAGGCTGTGGGTGCCAGCAAATTGAGTGGGACAGTGAGCCTTGAGGTCTTGCCGTGATAAGGTACCTGCAGCTGGAGGGAACAAGGACCCAGGGCTGGCTACTGGATAAATGAGCATCTGTCCTGTTACTAAGGAGGCCCATGCTGTACGTCTTCTCTGCAAGTTCCACTGCAGACCTTCATTCCAGAGAGGGGAAAAGGATCATGGTATTGGTCCTGCTTCCATTTGCAGAAGTGCTGTTTTCTGGTTTTATGTGTGTTTATCTGTGTGGCTGGCCATGTGCACACACATAGATGTGTTTGTGTGTTTACTGGGAGTACACACGCAGCCTTGACGCTGCCTGGACCTGGCAAGGCAAAGATGCAAGAAGCTTTGCTTCTGTTGGGCTACCAGGTTTATCAACTCCAACCAACACTTCTACTGCAGGCAGGAGGTAATTTCTGCTAAAGAACACGGTTAAAATGCAGCCTTTTTGTGGCAAGTAATTTTCTCACTAGCTGTACAGACCGTGTTCCTGAATATTTTCTGGAGCAGCCGGATCTCTGCTGCTGTGATGCTTTGATTACGATTAAAGTACAGGCCATCCCTTCTAGGCAGGCTGTTTGAATCCACCCCTGGATTACACCTCTGTTAGCCAAAGGATGTCAGTGCTATGGTAATTAGTTTACCAGTCAGCCTCTGCAGTAGTAATTAAGGAAGGAGAAAGAGAAAGTGGATCTATAACACAACAAACTAAGAGTTGACAATTCAATACTTAAGATTATACTGATGGGTATGACTGACTGTGTGAAGTTTGTGTGGCGAAAATAATAATTTCTAAAATATTCTTCCCTGAGCAGCAGCAACAAACTAGTTGGTGGGGTTTTATCATATATAGAGCAGGATGAGCCTATCTACACACTGTAAAGCGATCTCTCACACATTATTTTTGAGAATAAGCAACAGCTATGATAAATCTTTGGAAAAAAAAGAATAAGCACAGGCTGTCTTTATTCTTTTACATGCCTGGCAGCTGCTGTCAGGACATTTTCTGTTGGTGAAACACAACATCACTTCCCTTGAGATGAAAACTTGTGACAAGAGTTAACAAGGCACTTCTGTGAACACATGACAAAGAAGTTTTCATGAATAATTTAACAGGGTAGCTGAGTTTAAAAATAGCTGCAAGATTCCGAATTAAGTATAGAGACAGAAGCTTTAAAAAGCCTTTTTCCCTACTTTAAGCAGCTCTTCCAAGGGATACAGAAGAGCTGTAAAGGCCGTATGAATGAAGAAGCATCAGAATCCAGTGCCCTCTCCTGCCACTATTAAGGCCTCGTAGTAGCCTGCAGTTTTTAAATCCTCTTTAGAGAGTAATTTTTAAACAAACAACACTCAGGAATCAGTATAATTTCATAAAAGTTTAATGTTTGTTTTTAAAATTACACTATTTAATCGAGGGAAAGGAATCCACACATACAGAGTCTTCTTGGATGCTGGCAAGAGAGCTTAAATTAGAGACATACCCATGACCAGCAGGTTCAACCAGTAAGAATACAGAGAAAGCCTCACTGATTAATCACATTAATAACGAAAAGAATGTGCCCTCAAACCAAAGAGAGGAGCAAAAGATACCATTCCAGTCATGCAAATCTGCACTCACCTTCTCAGAACAGGTTTCCAGAAGTCTGGCAATTGCAGATAACATTTTCTTAGCTCCTGTGGAAAGTAATCAAGAGCTGCAAAGACAAAGACTTGTTACAGCAAACTATGTTCATCCTAAAATCTCACTTGCTGAAGCATCTGGTGGGTTTGAGGGTTACAATCTCAAATCTTAGGCCCTTTTAATTGTTTTCCTCCCCTCTGCATCAAAACTTTTCAGTAGCTCAATAGCTAGTCTGGAAGGAATTTGTCAAGCTGTTAGACTGGAATGTTAACGGACAATGAATCAAACGATCAGCCACTTGCAAAAGCAGCGGGTGCTTTGCTGACAATGTGCACGGTCACAGCCCAGGTGCAGAGGGGGCTACAGCTGGGGTTCCAGCCAGATAAGGGAGAAGGCTGATAAAAAGACCCTTTGGAAGTGGGGTAGCTGGGGAGGCATTGGGGCATTCACACATAGACCTGAAGGTGTTCATCCCTCCGGACAGGGCATAACTGGCTATCCTTCACTGTCGTGAGAGGCAGCTGTCATGTCTTAGAAGGTGTCACAAACCACTAAGGCCCCCAAAATGCCCTCAAACTAATTTCTGAGACCTTTCCCCCATCCTTTCTCTCTTACTTCTTTTCTTTATACATTTTCTTACATGTTATTTTTACACTTCTGTATTGTTATATTTCTACAGCTAATAATCAAACTGGCTACATACCTCCTATCCTTTGCAACCAAATTGTTCTGAAATAAACCTGGCATATATATATATATACATATGTATATATTTATAAACACTGGTCATTTAGTGTCATTTCATTCTAATCCACCCCAAGGGATGTATTA